>JBCEWB010077572.1:0-23202 GCA_039654565.1 Peronia peronii | reverse complement strand
CTGTGAAATGACCAGTCATAATCTGAACTCCAGGGTCATTTACAGACATAACTGAGGGAAATTGGTTCAAAAGTGTTACAGCAAGCAGGATCATGAAGTGAGAAATAGTAAAACCATACACAGAAGTCAAAATTTAGGCTTATTACCTTATAAAAGAATATAGCTTTAACTCTAGAAGTATCCAGTGACAGACTCACTCACCATACTTTGTATCTGGTATTTTTTCCCAAATCTCAAACAGTGCAGGAGTCAAATGTTAATTCATGTTGTGCTGCCATTGCTCATACATTGTTAGTGTTGAAGTGTTTGTTTCATCAAGATAGGCAGGACAAAAGTGTCTGGTAAAAGGAAATGATAAAGCTAGTGAACAAACAACAACACTAACATGATAGAACCACATGTAGTGGAAAGAAAAAAACCAACATAGATCTGCTAAAACATTGATCTTTGCTTGTGTAGTGTATTGAGTGTCTAGTGTGGGAGGAAGTTGGAAGTGGAATTGAAATGACCAGTGCAGCACGTTGTTGATTAAATTCTACCTCGTTGTCTCTTTGTCAGTGTGAATTCAGATAGAGCTCGGTCCAGTGTGGCTTTGTTCTTTCTCATTTGAGTATAGGATGATTAAACTTTAAGGGAACACATTGATCTACAATTGTATGACATGTGTAGTTGGATGTTTCTAGAGCAAGTCAGTATATGTGCGACTGTGTTTATTTGACAGACAAGGTGATTGTGGAACTGACCATCTTGCAAGGCAAAGACATGGCAGCCATGGACAGAAATGGTAGGTCAAGGCCAGCCACACATTTGTTGGTGATCAGTGGGTGATCAGAAGAATCGAGAGAGGAAGCTGAATTAAATGTACTTGTGATAGAGATGTACAAACGGCTAAGATCTGTGCAGTAAAAGACGATAAATAAAGAAAACAAATAGTAACTACAAATGTTGTTTGGAGAAAACGGAATTATTTGGAAAGATTTGCTCAGTTACAGTGAGAGTGAGCACATGCCGTTCATTTTCTTTAAACAAGTTGTGCACAGTTGACTTGTGCAGTGTGTTAGTTTAGAGCAACATAGAAATTGTATAGAAAATCTGTGTTACAGTGATATCCAAATAATTTACAAGACAGATGCTGATACATTATGGATGAAATTTGTGATTATAGTAAAATTGTCTTCAGAGGAGTGGTGCCAACTGGTTCCTTCTATGCAGTGAAAGATTATAAATCATAATACAGATAATAAATTAGAAATTGGACTGTTTCGAATGACTGCTCTGATAGCTTTAGGGGGAAAGTTAAGGTAAATTTATCATCAGGGAAGATGTGCAGACTGATGCCTTCTGTGTAACGAAATATTAAACATGGCAACAAAGGTATTTAATAATCATTTTGGGACAACCTCTTAACTCGGAGGGTAATCGCTGAGGCAGAGCAGAGAAAAATGGGGAAAGTTAACCATCTGAGCTTATTTCTCTCATAAATTTCATCTGCTGGCAGTCAGAAGCAGAAGATCTTCAGTCCTGGATATTTGATGGAATATCATCTCAGTATGGCAGGTTGTAATTCTAGATTTTCTCAAGCCATCCAAGCTGATCTGATTTTAAATGTTTTAATGGAAGCGAGAACTAGTGAGAGATGATTGGATTTCTTGCCTTGGCCAAAGTATTTCTTAAGTGTATTTTATTTCTGAGGTGTATTTTTCAACCATATGACATAACAATCTATGTGAAAATCTTAAGCAGTCTATGACATGCTTATACATGTACTCTGACCTTCCAAATTCAGGTTTCAGTGATCCTTTCTGTGTGGTCAATGTGAATGGGAAGAAAGTCTACACCACAACTGTCAAGAAGAAAACGTTGTTCCCCAAATGGAATGAGACTGTCACCACAGAATTGTCCTTGGTGGATGCACAAAAACTGACCATTGTAGGTGTCATTTTTAACAGACTACCAATAAACATAGAACCAGCGACCTGTAATACTAGACATGCAGTTTCAGTCAAACAAATTGGTAAAAGTGAAGTTGATTTGGTACCACCATTGCTTTGTAGGAGTTCCCACTTCCACTTACTACTAGTGAAAAAGACCCAGTTAATTATGGTTATGACCTCATTTTCTTGTAACCATAAATTTCTCTTTGTCTGCCCACTGGAACAGGTTCTACAGCTTCAGAGGAAAAATGTAACAAGCTGTGTCTTAAATCAGAAAATATTCTCGCTCTATGTGATTTTAGTTCATTTTATCAACTCTAGAGCTCCTGCAAAAAACCAGAAGTAACGAGACAGAAACAAAATAAAATGCATTCATGACAAAGCAGGCACTGATAGGCATTGAAGTTGGAGGCTGAAACGAAAGAAGTAAAAACAACATAGTGAGAAAATAGTAGTCAGCTCTATCAGGTCTTGAGCAATGTACCTTACATATGTTGTCTCGGTGGACTGCCCAGACTTCTGACTTATGGGACTAGAGTTTCCTATCTATAAGTTAATATACTTAATAATAAGTCTATACTTGGTATTAAATTCTGACCCTTTATGATATGTGATTATCTTATGATTGTCAGTCACTTTACTGCTACACCACTTTTGCAGTCCTGTGCTAAGCATCAGAGATATAATCAGTTTCTCTCACTCTGTCCTCCCACCTGCACTCAGTCCTGCCCACTGTAAGGCGAGCCAACTGACACCCGTTCTCTAGCTGTGCTGTCAGAAGCATAGAGTATTATTAAGTATTACTAGTTGTTACATGAACAAGCAGATTATACATCTGATTTGGGCTCTCAGGTCATTTGCCAATCATAGGTGCGGCAACTGTCAATAGATTCTGTCTATAGATGTGGTTGGAACATTGGATCAAAGAGGAAAGGAATGTGGTTGATGGTGAGCTGACTTTGGATGTCTTATGTGTATTTTCCTGCACACAAGAGATCACTTTTTGGAGGTATCTCCTCAGCTATTGTATGTACTGGTTAAAGGCCAGTTGATCAAGATCTAAACATCACTGTTTCATAAGATTAAAATGGAACATTTCCACATTAGTGTAGTTTTGGACTGAACAGTAAACGTGTTTTCTCAAAAAGTCATGATTTTATCCGAAGCCAACTTCAGGCTTGTTTGTAGTATGGTATCAGTGTTGTTGATGGTTTAAGTCCAGAATATGTAATGTCCATAACTCCTTGCACAGGATGTGTTTGACAAAGATGTGATCTCAAAGGACTTCATGGGGACCCTGTCACTCACCATTGATGAGCTAAAGGAGCTGTCAATTAAAGTAAGAAAAAATATTCAACATATGGTGGCCAATTTTGTATGCATAGACCGACATAGTTTAATGTGTGGAATTCCACATAGCTGAACATTCAGGAAGTCTTGAACAAAGTGACCAACACCTGTGCTATTTGCTTTTTTTATTTTTTTGTTTTTGTGGTATATATATTTTTTGAAATTATCTCAATGTTGTTGTCTTTTTGTTTTTATTTGTTTCTCTTTGTTTATTTGTTTTTTCAAGTTCTCATTCAATTAAAGACCTAGACTTTCTACATAAAAAAATTGTGAAAAAGCCACCAAGGAATGATTGTTTCATTCATGAACTTCTATGTCTAAAATAATCATAAAGTGGATGCAAATTCACAAGGAGCACATTTAGCCAGAGC
The DNA here is from genome assembly GCA_039654565.1 of Peronia peronii. Taxonomy (NCBI): domain Eukaryota; kingdom Metazoa; phylum Mollusca; class Gastropoda; order Systellommatophora; family Onchidiidae; genus Peronia; species Peronia peronii. The sequence goes on along the minus strand of JBCEWB010077572.1, from coordinate 19,547 downwards.
TGTAGCCAGAAGCAAATTAAAGGATACCAATCTTCACAATTGTGTAGCAAGCCTAGAGGGACGTGATATATGAAAGACCATCAGAGTAAACAGTGCAGAAGCAGCAAACCTGAAATCTGTAGGAATGTTTTCATTGTTTATTCCATATAGTTTAAATTTAGCATTGTTTTGAAGATGATAACCAGTATTTGTGTCCTGGTATTAAGAAAAAAGAAATGAATGAAAGAAAGAAAGGCCCGGCAGTGTGAAACGGGATGTCTCATGTGTTTTCCTGTCCTTCATTTTTGTAGGGGACATCTGACTGGTTCACGCTGGAGAAGATTAAAAGTGGGAAACTGCAACTGAAATGTCAGGTCATCGCCAAGGATACACTGGTGCGTACACTGATTGATGTGAGAAATCATCTCCACAGAGATAAAACTGTTGCTGTGTGTCTATCTTGACCAGAACTATGTGCCAAAGGCTGTGATGAGTGGAAGATGTTTAACAATGACCAATGTTTCTGCATTGACCAATCACGGTGTCAAAGAGTGATTTATTATAATACATGGCAGTGGTCATGACATTTTGTATAACTTTGTGTAGTGGTCTGTATAACTATGAACTCTCGGTCTCTTTGTTTGTTTGTTTGTTTCTCTCCAGAACAAAATGAAAGACAGTTCACCTTCACCGGATGACGTATTTGAGTACCCATCCCAGGTAAGTCATTGTCATGAGACATCAGTGGGTCACTGCTAAATGTGAACTAGATGATATAATTATGGCAGCTCATATCCACCCAATTTTTTAACAGTATTTCACTGCACCCTTACATACAGCAATATAGGAGGTGTTCAATTGCAAGCTTTAATTTGAGTCAAGCAAGTGCAGTTGTCATTAAGAATCTTGAAAAAGTCAGCTCTTCATTTTATTCACAAAAACATCTGATTTGGGTATGGACAGAATGGTTTGTGAGAGGAAATAGTCAGAACTTGATTGATTAATTATTTTTTTATATGAAAGCAAGTTCTAATGCCAGTGTCATGATTATCACAGGGAGAAATTACAGACAGTTCGATAGGGTCACCAAACACAAGCATGGAACAGGGTCCTTTCTCTCTGCACTCTCCTCCACCACGGGTAATGTGAGAATTTATTTCTAATTTGTCTATTCTGTGCACTGAGGAGTCGTGATGCTGATGGGTAGGTCTGAAAAAGAGATTTCTGGTTTGAGTTTTAGTGGTTTGTAGTTCAGTGGGATCTTTCATCTCCCAGGGGACAGGACTAGCTACCATAAGGCAAGTGCCAGATCTGTGTATATATCTGGAATTCAGAAAGTTACTCACGTGAAGCTTAAGAACCACATACATGATGTAGATGCAGTACATGGAGTGGTTTCTTCAGAATGGAAAATGTATTGGAATATTTGTAGAAAGTTAAAGTGAAGGCACATCAGTTATGGAAAACAAAAGCTGTGTGAACAGAGACACCAAATTTAATAACTGAGAATATGAATTATTCTGATGCATCAGAGGATTGCATTTACAATTCAAGACAGAAAAGACAACAAAATTGCAATATCTTTATTCAAGGTTTATGCACAGTTGGATGAATTTATTCTACTTCAGAGTCTATAAGTAACTTTTTCTGTCTGTATCTGACTTCAGAACAACTTCAGATCTGGTGTGAAAGCCTCTTCTGAGATGGACTTGGATCAGATCTCACAAAATGGATTGGACTCCAATACTGTGCCTAGGAGACGAAGCCCATCAAAGATGAATCGAGCAGATTCGTAAGCTCATCATTTCTGTGTCATTTCAAGTTTTTACTGTTGGAATTGAACTCCCTCTGTACCGTAGGTGATATGGGGGTTGTGACCACATTATTTAGCAGCTGAGCAGAACAAAATACACTTGGGTAGTTCAGATGTGAATTTCAAACTGAAAGCGACATCTAAGGTGTGTAGTGTTATAAATCATTTCAAAGCTAACAAATGCCAGATTCTAACAATGATTCAAGAAATCATTTTTGCAAAACAAGTTACTAGTAACTCGCAAAAGAAGATGGGGAGGCAAAGGGGGGATAATATAAAAATAACAAAAGTTGCAGGTTCATCAATATTTGAAGAAAACAAGTTAAAGAAATTAAAAACTTTCACTCTAAAGCAAAACTATACTCAATCTTCAACAAATTGATACTAAATGCTTTGTATTTCTTAGTTCCCTATGAGTTCTGTCAGAGTTATTGAAAATATTGAGGGCCGCTAAAATGTGGCTATTTTACTTTTCCTTTTTTTTCTTTGATGTGTAAGTCTACAACCCTGCCCACTTCTGTGGCACATTTCAGCGCTAGATGTTCCTAATGCTCTATTTCATATTCTTTTGATATTAAAAATGTGGAACATTGTGTATACGGATCTTCAGTGCTGTTTTTCTGAAATATCAATATATCGGTATGTGGTAAAAATGGCGACTGTCGGCTCATTGATATGTCAGTGTGTGGTAAAGAAAGAGTTAACAGATCAGGGTAAAAACTCAGTTGTGTGTCATAGACTGATGCAGTAATCTTGAAACACCAAAAGGTTTTTAAAAAAATGTTTTCATCATGTAGAATGTACTAGAACAATCTGTACCAATTCTTGGATCTGTTTAAAATGGTTTGACCAGCACAACAGCTTTGGGACAGATTTGGCAATTGGCAACCCAGTCTTAAAATGTGTGTGCAGTTTTGTTTTGTGTGCCATGACTTTGTATGTTATGTTGTAGTTGAATTTTGACGATAAAATTACTGAGGAGGAGATCATATTTCCTGTAAAAGTAGATGGGTTGTTTTGATTCTATAGCAAGAACTAAAATGGATGAAAAATAATAAAACATGAGTTAAACTTGTCAAGTTGTATCGTTTGGTGCTCCTAATACAGTTTGCCATACCATAATGTCTTGTGTGACAAGTTGTATTACACAACACATAATATATGAAACAGACTCTCGTCTCATTGCTTCTTTTCTTATCAGGGCAAATTCTGTGAATGTGATGCAGAGGATAGGGGACCACGCATCTGTGCGTAAGTTATCACTTGTTCGTATATTATTCTCTGTTTGCCCTCTGATCTTGTGGAAAAGATATGGTGATTCCATCATGGTGTCACGCATTGATTTCCTGTGAGTTGATGCCCGTTGGTTTATTAACAAATTTGTAGATGTGGTGTGTTGTGAGTATCTGTGCATTACTGAAACATTGGTTAGAAATCCCACATAATGGCACTAAATTACCACATTATTCTTAGATTGTCATGAATAGTTCAGCAGTCTACAAATGTTATGGCATAGAACACAAACCTATCACTGCAAGACAATTTAGCCTACATGCTGAATGCATTTATTGTCTATTAGCCTTTATTATGATTGCCTTCATAAATAAAGTCATCTGGGTAGAAATTTGAAATGAAGTGTTCAATCATTACTTTATTAGACCCACTTTCAGAAAGGAGACAAATATCCTGTCATATATTGAGAAACTGCTGAAATGACACAACCAAAAGCTGCACAAGGATTGTTTAACAGTTTGAAAAGTGATTCAATTAAGTTCGTCATTATTCTTTATTCAAATGAAAGTGCTAGAGTATCTGATGTGCCATAAGTGTAACATATCACTTTGCATTGTTTCTAGTATCACTGTGCTGGGGTAGGAAAACATTGCACATCATTTTGCTTTGAAGTTTTCAATACAATTAACCTCACCATGGTTGTGACTGGTCACCCTTGCAGAGCTAGACCAAACACCAGAGACGTGCACTGAACCGGCTCGTGAGATCATTTTATCCTTTCTTGCTCTGAGTAGCTGCTTGCCATTATCTTTGTCATCCCAGTTCTCTCTCGAGACATCTCCGACTTACCCATTTCCTCTTGCATCTTGTGACTTTCCGTCCTAGCTCTTGTCTGCTGGTGTGAATATGTTCTCCAAAGAAAATACAGCCAATTCTTATAGGCTATTTCAGTTGCAGTTTTATCCCTTTCATTTATCAGTTGTATCTGACAAAAAAATGTCATTGTTTATTTTCAGTAATTGTTTTTCCTGTGAGATTGATTGGGCTTTGTGTGGTTCAATTTACTGCTGACTATGGACAGTTTGAGTTTGAGTTTTTGTTTCTCCAGCCCCGCGTACTTTGACTGGTGTGAACCGTCTGTTTTTAGCCAGATGATTTTTATTTTTGTTTTATGCTTTTTTTAATTGTGTAATTTTTTCTTGATTGACTTTCTTTTATACGTTTTTGCTGAATCCATGTACACACAAATTTTCATATGTTGGATTTGTTAAGTCCTGAGATATAGAATTCTTTATTTCCTTCAAGGTATATAATTTGGTACTGATTATGGAAGTGTCATTAGGAGTCATTAGTCATTTATCCATTTGAAACATCCATTTCACATGATGTTTGCTGACCATATAACTCTTTCTAGTTTTTGATATAACAGCTAATCCTTCATATAAAATACAAAAAGCCAGTTCATTTTGAGATTGCTGTTAATTAGATAAATTTGTTCTTTTATGCATTTCTTTTTTTTTTTTTTTTTTTATTTTAAAAAAGCATCCTATACAAACAGATTAACGTATGTAGATTTGCTCTATAGGTTTTGCTCAACTAGAATAGTGACTGTGTTTAGAAATTTAGTTCAGATATAAGAAAGAATGACATGAATGCATGGCTGGTATTGTAGTTTAGTGCAAAGTAATTTCCTGAAACTGTTATTTGATGCTGATTTGTACATGTATTGTTGTTGTGTTGAAGTGCTAAGGTTGCGTCGACGTCGACGTAAGTATAGATTTCCAGTATGACTTTTTTTATTCAAATTTTTATCCAAAAACACACTCATAATGTAGCACGGACTAGAAGAGCTGAGGATGAGGACTGTGTCAGTAGCTGGGGATGCAAATGCACAACTTACACTTCAAATTCTCTTGCACTGTTGACACAGGATGGCTTTACTTTACCATTGTCCATCATATTATTCTTTGAATCTACTGAGCCTGAGATTTTTTCTCAAAGCTACAGCAGTCTGGGCTCATTCTGATGTTCTAAATCTGACGATTGCGATATAGCATTTTGTGACACAAAAGAAGATGCCCTTTACTCAATGATTATACATCTACTGTTTTCAATCCTAAATGTTTTGAAAAACATATGTCTCGCAGCCAATCAAAATGAAACGTATGTCGATTTTCACCAGGGGGGGGTTTTGGTATCATGTGCAAGTTTATTTCATACCATTTCAGGTGGTGAAAAAAGTTCTGAGCCAGCTTTATTCTAGCCAGAGATATTGCAGTTTAAAGAGACAAGGCGGGACCCCTAGCAGTGACCGAAATTCCGAGAAAATCGGGTTTTAATGAACAGTCAAACACATAAATCTACATATCTACCTCACAAAAATCCGATCTTAATGAAGAAATATTTATAAATCAAGAGTAAGACCGATACTTTCTAGTTCAGAAATGAATGCACTTTCGATTTTTGCAATAAAAAGAAATTCGGTGTCTGACACCCTTCATCACATTTTTCAAAGCTCGATTTCTCTGTTCTAGCCTAGTGACGTCTCATTTCGACTGGCCATGAGACATATTGTTTTGGTTATTAACCTACACTCGGGTATCATTTGATTATACATGTAATTTCAAATGATCCTTGAAAGTTAGTGTGGGAAAGTAAGTAAAAAGAAACAGTTTGCGGGATTGTCCCAGAAGGTTAAGCAGTATCACATGATGGTCATATCAGATGTGACACAATGCAATCAGGCGCTCATCAGATTTTGAGCATATGGAGTTACTGGTATCACTGTGAAGGTTATTCATTTCGTTTTCTGTGTGAAAAAAAATGTATTCTACCTTAAGAAGAAGTTGAGATATTGGCAATCAAAGACGATGGGGGTGACCTGTTGCTGCAGCTGAGTTTAGTGAGAAAATGGCCGATGGCTTTTGTTAATCCTTATTAATCCTTATTAAGCCATGCTACTAAATTACAATTTTGGGGCTTTTACTCAATCTGTTTGAACAAATTTAACTCTGTATTGCATTTTAAGTTTGATATAAAAGGTTCTGTGGAAGAAAAACAAACTGTGTTAAAACTTCATTCACTGCTGAAAAAGCTATGATTTCTCTCAGTTTGACAAGCACCAGATTTCATTGTGTCACATCTCATATTTGCTGGGTAATCAGATTGTATAAAACTAAGGTTTCTTTTTTAAAAAAATACATATTATTTTTGAGCATCTTTAAAGTTTGGTAGAAACAGGAACAACAGGGCCATGGTGCCAATATGTGCAAGAACACTCTGGTTAAAAATGATAACATGGGAATTGAGCAGACAGGAAGGAATGTAAAATCATCTTTGTGAACTCACCCATATTCTCTCTTTGTCTCTCTGACCCTGTCATCCCGGATCTGCAACAGCAAAGATTTGGGTGTAGCAAAGTCAAGGGTAACTCATCTTCGTACCTCACTCATGGTTTTCATCTCAGATTTCAAATGTGATTGGGCGATGTGTGTCAAAACGAATAGAACTTTTAGCTCATTGTTTTTTGTAATCAAGCGAGGTCATTAGCAAATAGCAGCTTTTATCCAGTGTTGGAGGTGCATGCTCCAGTTTTTGTAAAGACCATGGATGCCGCTATAATAAAAAATTCCTTCTGCCAACTGGCAGATCCAAAAGTTTTTATTTAATTTGAAATCTTTAAACAAGTTTTTAAAAACTTGAACAAAAAAAAGAAACCAAACACCTATTCAGAATGTTATTAATATTATGTCTAGTGCTTCATCCTGATCAGCCTTTCTTATTTTGAGAGATACATGTACATTAATTTAGAAATAGTCATAAATTCTGAACATCTCTTTTGGGCCCAGAGCTGGGCCTGTATCCTCTTCATTCATACACTGGCCTGCCAGATGAGATTAATAGTAAATATTTCTTAGAATTGAGAGAATTGCGGAAGATATTGCTAGCTGGTGAATTTTTACTGTTAGGCTGAGAATGTGTGGATATTCATCAAACAAAAGCCAGTGATAGTCTCCAGTGGTCTAAACTCCTGTCCTGTGTAAAGCTGCTCCGTGCACCATTTCTCAGGACAGCCGACTTGTGCACCATCCATAGGGATCATACACAGAGTGCAAGGCCTTTTCCCACATGGCCTCAGAAACAAAAATAAACTGAAAGATCTTAGATATCGTCAGTGGGGGTGCAAAAGGGAAAAAAAATCAGCCTTTCTTACTTTGAGAACAGAACTTCTTGTAGTTCAGATATAGGGTCATAAATTCTAACTTACATCCCATATTTCTTTTGGACACAGAAATGTGCATTTATATGTATCCCTTTCAACTTATACACTGGCCTGCAAGATGCAATTAATAGTAAATATTTCTTAGAATTTATGATAATTTTTTTCTCTTGGTTGTATTGATGCATGTCTGTGTACATTTGAGCAGCTAGTTGAAATTATTCGTGATTTACAGATTTATACATTTGTCGTAGGACCATTTTTTTCCCCGCTCCAAAATTACATGCCAGATAACAGAAAAGGACCTGCACAAAAATTTCCATATCAGAACATTTGAAAAAAAACTTCAGACATTGTGCATTTGTTTGGCTGTTATAAAGAGATACATCTACTGTAATCATTAAGACATTCAGTTTACTCTATGCACTGTCTCATTCACATGCAGAATCAGATTTTCATTGTCATACTGTTTACAAAGTTCATACAGATGTGTTTGTTCTTTATGCTATGAAAAGTTATCATCCTGGAAAGCCTCATAATCTTAAGTGCCACTGACATTGTTTGAGAAAATTGCAGTTGTATGGAGTTGTGAAAATTGACTTGATCTCGTATCCTGATATTGCCTTAGTTTGATCTTCATGAATTTGATGTAAGACATATGACAGTTTACTTTTCAAAAGCCGAATTGCAATTTTCTCAGAACAGTGGCTATGGCACATGAAAAAAAGTCGTTCAAATGTCAATCTCAAATTCATGATTTCTGTGTGAAAAGGGAGTTGGAATCTTTTTTTTTTCTCCAGGTATCCATTAGCCTAGCATGCTTAACATCTTTTAAACGGCATGCTGAATCATGTGTTTTTGTTGTTTTTTTCTCTTTTTTGGGGGGTTTGGACTTTTAAATCTCAGCTATTTTTCTAGATGTGTTTCTTTCCTGTACCACTGGACTGTTGGCTTGTGTGTGTGTGTGTGTGCAGACATTGAATGGCCATATACATGTATATCATCCTGTACCACTGGACTGTTGGCTTGTGTGTGTGTGTGTGCAGACATTGAATGGCCATGTACAAGTATATCATTGCCGCTGTTCTCTACCAAATAGTTCCAACAGACAAACATTGAGCAAGTCAGTTCTACCATTGGCTATGGAAAACTAGCCCTTTCTCTATGTCCTCTCTTAATTTATATCAGACTATTTTGACTAGTAAAAGTAACAATGTGCATATGTTTGAAGCAATAGTGGCTATCGACATACAGTGAACAAACAACAGAGAGGATGACACACATATGGACAAAGCTGTGGTTGTGGGTGGATAGTGCTATTTGTGTGAAGACAGTGTCAAAGAAACTGGCATAGAACAGTGGATGTAAAATCTTCCTAATCTATTATCTACCACACAAAAACATAACCACATGATTGTTTTTATCACCATACTGTGACAACTAAGTCTGTCAAACAGATTTTTTTTTATTCCAACAAAAAAAGAAAGAAAAAGCTGCTTAATTAAATGCTCCATTCACAGACAGTGAACGGTGGCGATGATACATATCAAGACTGGGCATGTCTGTTGTGGACGAGCTTAGTTGATTTAGACATCTCTGCATGAAAAATCACATGCCAACAACCTGCTTGTCTTTTGATGCCTCTCAATTCGACAAACTGCAACTAATTAATTTAACTCTACAAGAGCCAGATGAAGCTGCAAAACTGTTAATGTTTCCAGTAATAATGAAGTCACCAGAAATCAGAGATCAGATTTAATGATAGTATAGGACAATTGTCACGTAGCATGTTATAGATATATTAGGATACTTGATACATACTATGTAAAATATAACGAATGAGCCTTTGAACAGATCAATCCCTTGAGAGTCCTAATGTTAATTTTTTTTAATGGATATCTGATTTAAGTTATACATTTCAATATTTTATCCTAATTTTGAAAGGCTTCTTCCATAGATGAATAAATTGAAATCTTTTTAATTTTATTTGTATCAAATATTAGTTTCTTGCCTTTTCAGACAGATCTTTATCCTACATGTAGATAATTTGTGATAAATCTCTTATCTATCAAACAGTAGAATTCTTTGAGGACTGTCGGATTCCTTGAGAGAAAATGATTAAAAAGAAAATAGATTTATTTGTAATAATTTATCGAATGTAAATGTGAACATGTAAATGTGAACATCTAGTTTGTTTCTTGTTGTTTTCTTTTCTACAGATGTTTGCTGTCGATTATTATATGAAATATCTACACCTTTGTATGCAGTTAAAAAAAACAAGAATGAGAAATATTTTTGTTTTTTTTTTTAACCATTTTTATGCATGTTTGCTGTGGCTGTTGCAGTCTGTTTACATTTATAAGATCAAAAAAAATTTTGAGTCGATGTGCAATAATTATTAGTTTGCACTTAAGTCATTTCATCAGATATCATCATACTACATTTATTTTGTGGATTCATCTTTTTTCATTCTAAATCGTAGATTAGAGATGTATGTAATATTATTGTAGCATTTTTTCCTCTCACCGATACATGTAGTCAGTCACAATAATTTCATTTGATTCATCAGAAATTTTTTGTCCACACCTTCAAACTTTGTATCAACAACATATATGTGGCTTATAGATTTGTGGTAGTTTCTCTTCTTTTTCTTTCTCTTTCACTATTTTGTTTTTCAGTTATTTGAATACATCATGTTAGATAATTGTAGAAGTTGATGATTATTTCAGATTTCGTCCGACTTGAAGTTTGCCCCATTATAGTCTTCTAACCAGGGTCCTTGTGATCAGAATCAAGTAGTTATTCGGGAGCTCTCGGGTGACATGAATGTCAGAAATGTTGCGAAAAGAAAGGAAGAAAAAAAACCCCAGCGATTTCAGCTGACTTAACAGATTGATTATGTAATAACTGCAGACTGTAGACATTAATTTACGAAAAAAAAAGTCCCCGATATTATTGATATGTCAGAGTTAGCTGAAAACATACAGATCACATCTTGGTATGTGCCTTTGTCACAATAAAGTTTTAGCCAAATTTCATTTACATTCACAATGAATGATGTGATGTTGATTCACAGGTCATTTTCTGACTGTATTCAATTGTGAAAGTTTTCTCTGCCCTAACAATACTAGAGAGAGAAAGTTGTCAGCTGACTCCTCTCCTCTCGTTGTTGTGAACAACTCTGATTATTTCACTCCAGATTAAAAGCTGTATCAGAAATTGCTTGAAAAAAATCAATACATCAGAGTAACAAAAAATCAATACATCAGAGTAACAAAAAATCAATACATCAGGGTAACAACAACAACAACAAATAATCAATACCTCTAGGTAACAAAAAAAGTCAATACATCAAGATAACAAAAATCAGTAGATCAGGGTAACTAAAATCAATACATCAGAGTAACAAACTAGACCTGTGCAGTAATCTTAACCTTTTGAGCCCCTGTGCCTACCATAATCCTCCTGCCTGAGCTCCTGAATGGTTTAAGCCTACATTTGATTGACAAAATTTGATGTGTATGTTAAAAAAAAATGTAAGAGCTATCAACTTGAAACTTTGCATGGAAATAACCGTATGGCCTGTCTGCACTAATGACCTCAGAGGAAGTAAAGGTAATTGGCTGTTTTGATTGGTTGATAAATACAAAACTGAAATATCACAGAATGCAATGTGTTCTTCCTCATTGGTCTACTACTGGTCAGGCAGTGCATGAATTTTATTTACCACTCGTATACTGATACACAGGGCTCATAGGGTTAAATCTTGGATCTGTGAGACAGGGTTTGGCTATTCCATTTCTTCACACATTTTTGAGACAGTCTGATATCCATGGAATTGTTCCAGCTTTTTTGTATTGCAGAGTCAGATGTGAAAGTTGGCCGATATGCTTGAAGTTACTTTGGTTGAACATTTAGATATTGTGATTTTGTTAACGACTGTACAATGGACTTCTCTCCCTTCTGTTATAGGAGAAGTGACTCTGATGGGGCTTCCCATTACTTGAGAGGAACAAATAAGATGTTTTGTTTGTCTCTGTATCGACATGTGGAAGTTGTAGGGAGTTGACTGTGTGCTTGTCAAACAATGTGTAACATCCTGTTCAGTGTTGATCTAAACATCCCAAATTACACAAAACATCTGTTTTTAATTTTTACTATTGAATTTCTAGCATTCTGATTTATAGAATGATAACCATATTTGTGCATGATATTGTTTAATATAATATGTACATCAAATACTCACATCTTGGTTTCTGTAACTGGATTTTTATATAGGACAGTACCTGTAGTTCATTTATGAAACACTGACCAGGAGTGAATCAGTTTTGACCTTTGAAGATTTTGTAACTTTAGCCAGATGCCATTCACCAACTTTTTGTATATCCCTTTGTATTTTCCAGCAGATTCATGCTACTGGAATTTTTTTTTTTTTTTTTTGTGTCTCTTTTACCTGTTTTGGAGGGATGACCTTGTTTCTTTCTTTCTTCTTTTTTTTTTTTCATTTCACTCTCTGTCTTTGTTCTTTCTGTCTTTTTGTCTGTCTATCTGTTTTTCTTCCTTTCTTGCTCTTTCTGAATGTAAGAATGAATGTAAGTACCAATTATTTACTCCATCAAGAAGTGTAGGTACCTTAGTATCAGAAGTGCTCAAAAACAGGAGAAGAATGTAGAGTATTCTGTATATAAGAGCGACCATTCAACTAAAGCTTGATTGTTTGTGTATTCCAGATAGCACAACCTCTATGGGAGAAAAGGTTCACAGCGTGTCAGGCAGTTTGGCACGAATCCGAGGGAATCTTCCGCCAGCAGCCACAGAGATTTACTGCAAAGTGAAGCTGGAAATGTAAGCTTTCGTTTCTTTGGTTCCAGTCTCAGTTGTTCCTCATCAGTGAATCATAACACTCCCCTAGTCCATACATTCCAGTTTGTAGATTTTATTGCCAATCAGAGAATTGGAAAAGGGGAATAAGGTCCTAGTTGAGGAGAGAAATCAGCTATGCTTACAATTGATAAATGGATTTGAACTATTTGGCAGATGTTGATTTGCTGTTGTATATCCATTGAAGAAGGCAAAATGTCCCTGTCAGATCATATTGTAAAGTCTCCCTCAGCGTTGTAGTTCTATATATTAAATTGCATCTCTATATCAATATAGTAAGCAATATAAATATAAAGTTTACATATAAATGAAAAGATTCAGAATTTAATTAGAAAGTCAAGCTGGGGCCACATGTTCTATTCAGCTGACCCTGTGGAATTTTGCAAGAAAAAAATTAAAAATTTTGCATCCAAAAAGGCAAATTTTGCAACCGCAAAAAGGCAAATTTTGCAAAAATTCTGCTTTTTTTTCCTCCCCCACATCTACCTGTTATTGAAAATCAAATCATGAACTTTATTTAAAGAACGCAAGACCTCACAATAAATCATATACAAACAACATCCTTCAAAATTCAATAAACAAATCCATTATTTCCTTTTATGGCAAATTAAAATTATTAATTTTTTAAAAATCACTTCCATTGAAGTTAAATACAAAAAAAGTTGGGCCTTGAAGAGTGTGGTTATTACAGTTTCTCCTCTGTGACAGAACCAAGTTGTAGGAGGAGAAGCTCCTCTCTATGTCAGTATGATCAGGGGAGATTTGATCTTCCATTGACTGTTGTCTTCTTCAGAAATTCCCCTACAGTGCGATGATCGGTCTTAGAGAGTGACACATTGACTTCTGCAAGCATTGATTCCACTTCAGGCACACTTCATTGTATTCTGAAAGCAACACATGATACAGAATGAATTACACATAGAAACTGTGTGAAATGTCAGCAGCTCATAGTCTTAAAATGAAAACACTTTTAGAAATTTAATGGCATCCCCAGGTCTGGTGAAGCAAATCAGGACATCATTCATGCACCTGAACTAAGAGTCACTAAGAACACTTTTAATAAAACTTTTTGTAGCCACTCATATTTCTCAATATGTGTACACTATAGAAATCCACAGCACTCCAGGGCCTTGCAAACACAAACTGGGAACCGTTCAAGACATCAGGAAATCACAACACTAAAAAGTTGGCAGTTATTTCCAAGTTCATCTTCAATATCACCAGCAATGGATGTTCTTGATGGAAGCAATTATGAAGAAATGTGATTAATGTACAAAAATATATTAACTGGATTAAGCTTGTAAGCTTGAGATCTAGTGTAGATCACATCGAATATGGAAGCTGAAACTAAAGATGAGCGTTGGAAGTCTTAACATTTTTGTATGTCTAGACTAGATCTATATTAGTTTTGTGATTAATCATAAATTAGATCTAGAATTTGAAAGACATTTACCTTCATTAGCCAGAGTGGCAGTCCAATAGTTCAGATTTTGCTGAAACTTGGCAGGCTGGCCCAAAGTCTCAGTTGTCTGACTTTTCTGTTTGTGCAATTTGCTTCTCTTTGTGCAAGGCACATGTTGAATTTTGTGTAATTCAACACAACATGAGCAGGCAGCACAAACAACTTTTCCCCAGTCTCGAATGTCTCCAGTGGAAATTGCTTTTGCCTGTTCTTTGCGTTTGCAGTGGTCTTTATCCCACATTTTGAATTGAGCCTTGACATTTTCTTGATGATGAAGGCATCCACATCGAGTGAAATAGATCGACGCAACATGGGCGACCTGCGCTATAGATCTAGTACTAGTAGGCCTATGCAGACTGAATAAATCTAGATCTAGTGAATGGAAGACAGGCAAGCCAAAAGGGGAAATCACTGACAGTTTACTTCAGCGGTATAAATAATATTTGCGATTTTCCTGGCTAAAACATAATATTTCCCTTCATGCTGATTTTAGAATTTTTGCAACATTTTGTGGAAAATCATGAATTTTACAGCCACAATGTGGAAAATGGGAAATTTTGCGGCTACGTTGCGGTCACAAGCAATGCAAAATTCTGCAGGATCAGATTAGGCCTACATGCATATTACATAAGATAAAATGTTTTCTGTTTTGCATTGTTCAGCCCTGGAAATCGCCTGTCCCTGTTCCACAACACCAGAATCATTGCCAAATCCAGGGCAGTGCCTGTCAACACCACCATGCCAGATCTGAAGACCAGGTTTGAGGTAGGGATTGCCTTGATTCTCTGTCATTCACCCAGCTGTGATCAGACTCAGAGTGAAGGAGATAACAAGAACTTGATGAAATTTTCTTCAAGTCGAGCTTTTAGAAACTGTTAGCCCTTTCACAGGTAGAATCCTAAAGTTTATTAATTTTTGTCATGTCCTTTATAAGAAATCAGATACTCAAACTGTTCCTAGATTTTAATTTGTTTCAGAGCACAAATTGTCATGTGCAGACCAAGGACACAAAGGTTAAAGTTTGAGTGCTGAAGGACTTGGCAGTGAAAAAGTGAAAAGTAGTGGATCTTACCATGACTTCCTCCTTGACACTACATCTTTATATTTACTTTGCTTTCAGCAACACATAGAATTTTAACTTGAAGTCCAAACACTCATGAGAAATTTTAAGAAGATTAAGAATGCAAGGAGTTTAATACAGACCCTTATGGACAACCAAATTTGTTTCACTTTAAAGTCATTTTGAAAATAAAAAACAGTTTTAAATGTGACTGATTGATTTATAAATAAAGTTGTTCCCCATTCATCTAACTGATAATTGCAGAATTCGATGGCTGCTGTGGTCTCCCCAGATCCAGTTCACATACTTAGTTTGTACTGTGACTAGTCAAACTTCAAGGCAAACACTCTGGCATGATAATTTAACAAAGCGACTGCAGATGATGCCAGGAATACTTGTAAACACTGACTGGACAGATCTTTGAAATGAAACCCCATATACTACCGAAAATGTGCACATTTCATGGTTACACTTACAGTCATATTATTTAAGCAAATGAAAATCTATAAACACATGTATTTTTCTTACATCATCAGCAGAAATTCTGTATTTCCATAATTCTTTTTGATAGTGAAGTTGGAGCATATTGTGCAGAAAGAGAATGTCCAGCTGTGCTAGGAAAAGGTTGATGAATAATGCTCAAATTTTGCATATTACAGGTGGACAGAGGAGCTGGGATAAGCATAGATGCTGTGCTTACATTTGATCTCAAACATTCCAGGAAAGAGCACTTAGCCACTAGAAAATTTTCTTTGAGGTCCCTATTTGCAGGTAGACATGAATTTTCATGAAGTTATTTTATAGAAATGTCTTAAAATTTAAGATGGACTGTCAGTTAGTCAGTATATTATGCTAAAACTACTAAAAGATACAAAACAGCAAATCTGCAAGAATTCAATATATTAAAAATTGAATCAAGTGATCTTCTGACCAAATTTTATAATCCTTTAGATTCTCCATTAGATTTTTCATCAAAATTAATGTCATTATAATTATGTAATTGACATGTTTTGTTTCGATAAATTCAAGATTAATTACTAGGCTGAGATTTAAACTAAATTTGTACCCAATCTCAAGCCTTGCATTGATAAATTACACTGTTTTCAATATGAAACTGAAAAAAGTCTATCGACCTCAGTGCTGCTTCTCAAACAACAACTTATAGTTTGGCTGACTGAATGCCTGCAAGACAAAGAGCAGTCCATCCTCTGATACCTTGATTTTGTGGCTAGAAATAGCGCTGAAATTGTAATAGCCTGCACACTTCACACCACCCATCGATTGGGGCCACGAGCAACGAGTGAGTGTGAAAAGAAATGGGGGAGGGTAGGTGTGTGATATCTGCAGGCTGGTACCTTAGGTCTTACCTTTCTTGTTGTGTCATAGGCTGGGCAGTAGAACACATTATAGGTACTGGACGTGGTCACAGACAGTTTCTTTGTCTGAAGAAATTGATCCATTACCTGAGCTTGGCCTTGGTAACTCCTGACTATGAAAGAGAAGTGCAATCAGAGAAGTGAAATCTTTTCATAATAAGGATAGATTTCATGGTAGCACATAGTTGTATTTCATAGTAAAAATGACAAATAACATAGCAAAATGAGGGTTCTGAAAGATTATTTTGTCATAACGCAAGTCCCGTGTGAAGGGTTTTCATAATGTTTGAGAGTGTATCTTTGAATAGTATGTCCATGGGGCAAAGTGACCAAATACTCGTTTTGGTCTACAGAGTCATGTGTGGAACATCAAATCATGACATAAACACTGGACCTCCAACATTTCATCTGACATTATGAGGATTAAGGAGCTCAAGTTGGTTTGGGTTTTGGTGCAACTGTATATATTCGTTTACCCACATAGAGTGTAGTAGTTTATCATTGTCTCTCCAGCATTCCTTACATTAAGTCACATAGGGCAGGTCATTGCACTTTCTTCACTTCTTTTTTCTCAATTACAGAAAATGATGGTGGTCCACGATGGGTTCCCCTCGACAATGGAATTGAGATAGAAGTTTCCATATCACATGGCCAGCCGTCCCCCCAACATAGGCGGCGATCAAACAGTCTCTTAAAGTCGTTATCCTTTCGGAAGGACAAACAGTGATTGAATTTTGAGATCAACTTTCCACTTTCTTTATAAAAAAATACACATTTTTCTCAGATCTACAATTTCCATGTACTTGGCTTGTGGTTGTGATGTCAGAGTTACAGGTAAAATATGACATTTGTAAAAGTCTGAGTGGGTGTGGAGGGGGAGATGTGACTAGATATAATAAACAATTCCAAGATGGAGTTGACCACCATGACGGATACGATAAGTTGATCACTGCACAATTTTCCACTGACTACTACTAGGTGCACATTGTGTAAGGACAAATCTCTTTGACTTTTGTCACTCTTGTTACACTATAAATATTATGAACAGATGTCCATATTTCTCTGTGGTATCACATTTTTATTTCATAGTCACTGCAGCAGTACTTGCCCTTATTAGCTTTGAGTTTACTCCCTGCTAAGTCTATAATGTATACACGTATTGTACTTTGAAGCCCTCTACTGATCAGTGAAGAGCATATTCCTTATTTTGGATTACGTCTTCATCCGTATTTTGTATATACATGTATTGTGCAAGCTTGCCAATTATTTGCCATAATTGCTAGCCATTTTTATTTTTCTATTTTAGTTAAACTATGTGATAATCAGAATATTTGTCAGGCTTCATTTTTAATTGTACATTCTTAGTCTTTAGTAAACCATAGATGCACATCTCATTTCTTTTAATTCTTCTCCTGCTGTGATTTCCCAGTTCTTGTATGAAGACGTGTGTTAATCTGAGGGATGAGGATCAAGAAATTGGTCAGTGATGTAGTGATGACTATATGAAGCTTAGTGGTGTGAATTCATAAGCGTATTTTACTCGAACTCTCAACAATTTTATATAGAGGCTGTGCAAATACCAAATGTCGATTGTTTTACCTCGATCTGTATCTCCTTTTATTTCACTTTCAGTGCATGTTCTAGTGTTTGCTTGATAAAACTTTGTCTGTAGGTCAGGGGCATTAAGATACATATATGTTCTGGACATGGACTCAGTTAAAATCTCATCCTATTTGTTCTGTTTGTCCAAACATAAAAACTGAAAATTTCAAAGACTCCCCAGTTCACATTGTGATGTACATATTGATTACTTTTTCTGTTGTATAAAGCATCAACCCTTAAACCTGTTGATGAAAGAAAATGTCTTCACCGGTCCACAGAAATCACAAATCAAGCTCAACATATATTACCTTATCTGCGTTAAAAACCAAGAATGATTTGTATTCAATTAATTTCAGTTTCTGGCATAGCGATTGCATTGACATATTGACTGCAGAGCTGACATATAGGAGTTGTGAAATACAGAAAAATGTGTGGAATATACATGTAGTGTGTTGCTAATTAAATAAACCTGTAGGTCGACTGGCATTTATGTTGCATTATTCTCTAATTCTAAATCTGAACAGAATAAATCAGTATAGAACAAATCCGTTCATTGCCTGCGAGAGCTGCAGAGTTCAGTTTCCCTTGAAGTACATATATTTGAACATGTTTTCACTGGTATTCCGTTAAGTAGATGAGATGTATCGAGGAGATCAAGTTTGTGACAGTGGCAATGAACAAGTTTTGTGTTATCAGTTTGTCTCCGTTTATTATCATTTCATCTTAGACCACCAATGATCTTTTCTTGCCTATCCCTTACTTATGTTTATGTGTTCAGATCTGATTGTCCTTGCAGATAGTGCTCTGCATTTTGCCTCGGCAGCTATGCATTATGTATGTGTAAATGATGGACAAACAGGCAAATAAATCCATTGTATATATATATATGTAAAATGTTATTGTGAATGAGATCTTAAATATTCAGTTTTTACAAAGAATAGGTGTCTGTGTGTATATTTCTGTTTTTTGTGAATTTCCAGTCACATGTATTATTTTACAGATCGATGTATGTGAACTTCTTTCTCCGCAGCCCAGTTTTGTGTTAGTGTTCTGTGGATCTGCAGGTACAAATCACACTGAGATTCCCTTGCCTTGTAAATGCCAAATGGGGACTGATACATACCTGCTGTACTAAACCTTATAAAAAAGAGAGTATAGCAATAGCATAAATTATTATTTTAAGATCTACTGTTTTTCAACATAGGGTGCAGCTATTTCAGATTCAGTGCCTTTACAGTTTTCCTGAAAGTCTGTTCCAGAACACACATATACACACACAAAAAAAGATACTTGCACATATGGGTAAGTTTGCCAAAGTACATTGCATGCACATACAGCCATAGATGGCAGGGCATTCAATTTTTCTTGAGGAAGGAACTGAATTTTTATCTCAGTCTTTTGTTAAATACATGACAACAAAGTTATTCCAGGGCTGTGAAAAACTATGCAGCAAAGTTCAAATGCCTTGGTCTGATCACAAACCATACCCATGTTATTTGTGATGTATGTAACATTTGCTGTCAATTTTAGTTTATTAGTAGAATATAGTTAGTGTTCTCATACTTTGACCCACAGTTTAATTAAGTCTGTTATCTCCATCCTATTTGCAGATTTAATGTTTGTATGTTGGCCTGATATCATTACATTGTACAAGTCCACAGTGCAGAAGAAACCTTAATGTGTGTGTGTGTGTGTGTGTTGGGGGGGGGGGGACCACAACCAAATTATCGAAGTTGGGGTTTTGTTCTTTTTCGACACTTTGACTTCTTCTGATGCCAGAAAAATAAAAAGATGGGGCCTGAAACATAATTATGAGCCATTCTCGACGATAGGATTGTCACACATAGGGCAATTCTTTAGCAGCCTTGAATAGATCTGCAAACATACTAAATCAGTACCTTAAGATGCCAGGTCTATTATCA
>JBCEWB010077561.1:0-12973 GCA_039654565.1 Peronia peronii | reverse complement strand
CAAATTTGGCACACACATTCTCTGATTATTAGTCTGGGCAATAGGCTATTTGGTATGATTGTACTCAGTAGTAAAAAATTTTGACAATATTTTTTTGTTTTACAACCCGTATTTTATTGGTTAGCATTGAGTATCAGTTTTTGAAAAATTTGTATAAATAAAGATAAGTGTAAAGGACAAAACTAACCAGCCTATTGCTTCAATATGACCCTAAACTAAATTTTGACACCATAAGTAACCCTATAGATAAGTAGTTTTTGAAATTTTAAGACCCTACAATTAGTGTTTATTTTCAAGATGGCCACCATTTCCATGGAAACCCATCATTTTTTTTTTTTTAATTTGAAAGTGAAAAACATCTTTCCCAGTCATACACAACAACATTTCAAAATTTCTCTTCTTAGTCTGGTGAAATAACAAATCTGAAATTTTCACTAGCTTACCCCCTTAATCTAATTAAGAAGATAGTGCCAGCAGTATTTTGGGGGTATGAGAAATGATGCATTTTGCATATCTTAGAAAACTCACTTCTTTTCTTGTTTATAATTTGAAGCAATTTTTATTTTTAGTTCTCTGTATGAGTATGAATGTATTGAAGGTAACGGAAGACATATCTTAAGCAATGCCTGTATCTATTACATTTCAGTGTGCCAAAATTAAAATGTGTTTGTCTAATTATTACTTTTATTACCAGATTCCCACTGGTATCAGAAATCGCACAGCTCTTCATAATGCAGCCAATACAGGGCTTCCACAGTCTCCACTGCGCCCACCACAAAACAGATTTGTTAGAGCACCTGTACGCCCGCCTGCCCCCAGCATTCCATCTGCATCACCTCAAAGACATAATATGAGAGTTCCTCAAGCCCAGCAACAAAACATTCGAGCTCCAGTAGCACAAATGGTAGCTGACCATGTTGTCAACCTCATAGACTTAACAGACGAGGAAGATACTGCCAGAAAGGCAGTTACTCCGGCACCAAGATCTGCTCCCTCTCAACTCCAACAAACTGTGTCCAAACTCCCTGCAGGAGGGAAAGTGGCATCATCACCATCAAATGGTTTCATTCAGCAGTCGTCAGTGTCTGCAGCAACATCAGGAGTTGTTAAGAAATCAAGTTTACAACAACCACCTGTCCCTGGATCTCAGACACAGCTGATGGCACCAGGCAATGCCACCATGGGCATGCCTGGCTCTCAGTATCAGCTGGTGTCTATAAACAATGCAACCACCGCACACACAGGAGCTTTCATTGCGCTAGTGCCAGGCACAAGAGCCACTGGACCATCAACTATGTCCGCCACATCAGTAGGGCCAGCCAGTATTCCAGCCAGTCCCAAGGTCATTCCACCAACTCCATCAACAGCAGGAGGCACAACGACTCTACCAGCTACAAAACCAGCCCAGCAGTCACTCCCACCATCCTTTCACATCAGCGTAAGTATTCTGTGCTGTTGTCCCACCTCTAGTTCTACCCTCTTGACAGTGAAGGTCGTTTTAAGGTATGAGGAGTGGTCAAGTCCAGGAAATGATTTTTGAAAACTGCTGAGCATAGTCTGTATTGACTGTTGGCATTGAATTCAGCATGGTCAGATCAGAGGAAAACAATAGCAAATACATGCAAAGTCATACATGTTGGCACAGCAATGGCCATCATGTTTATTGTTGTGTCTCTCTGGTTCTGTGATATCTTTTGTCTTTGCCTGAACATCCAATCTGATTTTCTTGTTTTTCTCCTTGGCCTCTTTCACTAAAGGTTGAGTCATTTGTGGCTCCTGGAGATAGTCAGACCAAGGATTTCTTGACCATTGTTATACTTTGTAGAGATAGAAATGAGAGCAAATCTTTTTAGGGAGTAGGCTAGTCTTTTGTAGAGTGCCTGATAGAAGTGTTGATATTCTGTTCTATGGCATGGAATCAGTACAATCATCTCAGAAGATTTCTGTACCCACTGCCCATGGCCAGTATAATATTAGTGATACACTATTGCATACAGAGAAATCATAAAAAGCCAGGTCCTGGATGGCATTATTGGTCTTGTAGTAGGTCATCCACAGGCTGAGCTTTTGATCGATACTTTTTGCCACTGTAATTTGTGTCCAGGAATTTGCAGAACTTTTATCAAAGAATGAAAATCCAATTTCTAACTCCTTTTCAGGACCTGCATGCCACTTACATGACACTGGGGTGGATCTTAGATAATATTCAAACTGAAAATATACGTTGTTTACACACCATCTTTGTTCCAGTATCAGATGCTCAGTTAGGCTCAGTATTAATGAATAAATATTATTTTCAATGACAGGTTTATTAGCAGTCATATATTTTATGGGACAGAGGATCAGATATTGATCACTAATCTCTCAGTTATAAAATATGAACAGTTTTAGAATTAAAACCTAAAAACACCTGACGTCTTGTGTTTGTGGATGTCAAATCACAACTGCAATGTATTTAATGTGAGTTGTTGACTTGTATCATTTTCTGTTAACTCTCAAAGCAGTCAAAACATCCGGCACCATTGCCATCCAGTGTGGATTCAGTTAATGCACCATCAACTGCCAAAAGCAGACCTCCTAAGCCAGGCCTAAAAATTTCCCGAGTGACTCAAGGTAGGCGAGGTTATGTTATCTCACCATAATAATATGTAAATATGCACGCTGAAAAACATAAACAGAAAAACCTAATTGATCTACAGTCAAACCTCTGAATAACGACATCGCCCGGGACTGGAAAACTACGTCGTTATCCAGGGGTGTCGTTATTCCGAGGTCTTCAAGATGGCGGAAAAAGGGGGTGTGGTGAGATTTCAGTGAATAGAACGATGTGATGCGCGGACCAGTGCCTGTGATAAGACCAGACCTGCCACTTTGTCAACCCCAAAAATCAGTATCTTAACTCTCAAAAATCTGAATTTGGCCGAAAAAATCAGAATTATACAAAACACTGTGGTAATATTACAGCTAATCATGTTTACGTTTAAAATCTAGTCTAGATCTACAGATTTATTTCCCGTGTAGAACTAATTCTTAAATTAGTTCTTCAATAATATTAATACCCTATTATTTCAGAATACATATAATAATAAAATAAATAAAAAGACTGTAGACTTTCATCTAACTGGTCCAAACTCCAAGTCAACTGTAACGCCAAACCAACCCACCCTAAGGAATAAAAATATGTCAACATCTAGACTCTAGATCTATAAAGGAGCCGTTGGCGGTTCTACAAAGCATGTGAGTTGGGCTTGCCGCGAGAACCGTAAGCTTACCTATTCCTGATGTAGATCTAGTTGGTAATAGATATTATAAATTTAGCTCTCTAATGGACGAGGCAGTAACTAATGTGAGTCGATGAGATGGTAGCGATTGCAAGACAAGAGCTGAGACCCGAGTTTACAAGGCTGACGCGAGGTAAAATTAGCATATCATCCGGCACTTCCGGCGAAACGAAATCGAGACAATTCAAAACAAGCATGGCCGGGCCAATGTCGGCGAAACAAAAAAAAATTGGAATCGGAATACAGTGCAGGCATTCGGAAAAATCGGAAGGACAGGAATTTGTGGGGGAAAATCGGGATATTCTGATAAAATAGGAATAAATGGCAGGTCAGGATAAGACATGTCCCAACCACGTTAGAATGTGTCTTTTTCCTGTTGTCAAAGGGTTTACCAGTTATACTTTCACTCTCCGATGCGTATTTTCATTGTTTTGATCATAAACAGTGCTTGAACGCCATTTTCCCTTTGTAGTTGCCTATTTGGCTGGAATTTTTGTATAGGGCATGGGTGTCAACTGCCAATTATCGCTATATCGATGTCGTTAAACAGGGGTTTTACTAAAATGTATGTCGCTATTTTAGGTTTTTTTATTACTAATAATATATAGCAAAAAAATCGGGACCAGAGCACAATGTCGCTATCCAGGGGTTTTTGTTATTCAGAGGTGTCGTTATCCAGAAGTTTGACTGTAATTCACTTGTGACAGACATTGCTTAAATATTTCATTTATTGTGGCAGCACTAGATCTAGTTTTCAGCACAAGGTGCAGATATAAAACTATCATGCTAAAGGAACTGTGCTTAGTGATTGCCTTTATTGTAGGTGCAGTGCCTCTAATATGCAGTTTTGTTTTTGCTGATTTTTTTGTTCTTCATTGAAAAAACTTAGATCTAATTGTGCTCAGCTGATATTAATATTTTATGAAATTAAACATCACATTTTTTGACAATTTCCACTTTTTATACTCGTGCATAGTTAGTCGTGTGAGCCCACCAAATTGTTCACCAGAAGTCAGTAGAACATATTGTGGACCATGCACAAGACCTCAGTGCCATACTATTGTTAAAAATGAATTTTTTTTTATTTCTCCAGGTATAGTATTGTCTTGGAACATGCCATCTTTAGCTGACTGTGAAAAAATTGCATCCTACCAGTTGTTTGCTTATCAAGAAACAGATTCAGCCATCCCAAGATCAACATTGTGGAAAAAGGTGACTTTTTAGTGCAAGTTCATTTGATGAAGTTATTGAGAGATTTAAACTCAAAGAGTTTCCTACTGTTATATAACTGTATAGGAGACAGTTAATTTTTATATATGAGTTTTAGCGATACCTGGAATTGAATCACATTTATTCAGTCCATTCTAATTGTTATCTTTGAAATTAGCCTCCTTATGTGCAACAATATTGCAGTCTGATAGCTCAGTAATATCATAAGTGACTTGTGCAATATATTAACATTTGTTTATCCTGCTATTACACAGGTGGGTGATGTGAAAGCACTACCGCTGCCAATGGCATGTACCTTGACCCAGTTTCAGGAAGGGAACAAGTACCATTTTGCCGTGCGAGCTGTTGACCAATATGGTCGATGGGGTGCTTACAGTGATCCAAGCACCATTTTCTTGGGGCCCAAGACCTAGGGGATAGCAACCATTGAGACATTAAATTCATTAATCACCATGTTTCATATTACATTTTCAAGGGCATTAGTCATTGGGTCATTGCATCATGACATCTACAGAAGTGGGGATCATCAAATTACTTTTATCCATTTGTTAATTAGTATTTTGAATTATGAAAAACATTCTTTTGTTTCAATTTTGACTGATGAAAAAAAAAAAAAAGAATGTTCTCAGATTAGTGCATGCATTTTAACTGCTAATAAGACAGTTCTTGAAGAAGTACGACGTTTTCCTTTTTTTTTCTCTAAACTCCTTGCCTTTTTTTTTTTTTTTAATCTCTCCCTAGCCACACTTGATAGTGGTAACAGTATTCCCTAGAAGCATTTGATAGTGCCAGTGATCAGTGACAGCACAACTTCCAAACAGGGATTGCAAAGGACTTTAGATCAGTATTTGTTGTTGAGGTCATAATTAGTACAACCAAAGATCTAATAACAACTTTTTAATTTTAAAAAAAAATTTATTTTTATCATGTCACTGTTAAAGTCAAACCTCAAAGAGTTTTGCAGCTAGTTTTTTTTTATATTGATTTAGTTTAATGATGTCAGAAAAAGTACTTGGAAATTAATAGATCAGAGGAATATTTCTCACTGTGGCTTGTAATAAAAACATAAATAAATGAAGTTAAAAACTGCTTTTAAGCAAAATGAATCCATTATGTAGAAAGAAATTCTGAGCAAAAACATACTTCAGACATTTCATTTCTTTTTGGACTTGAATGCCTTGAAAGTAATGAATTAAATTAGTGTGATCTGAGATGAGAGAAAAAAAAAAAAAAATACAAACCTAAGTGTTTAACAGACCAGGATATTCAAAGAAGGAGGCGTTATTCCACACTCAGAACTCAGGTGCTAGTTGATTGCACAGCATTCTGCACCTGAAACTCGGGTGCTAGTTGACCATACAGCATTCTGCACCCGAAACACGGGTGAACTCGGGGTAGTGATTATAAAGACTTTATTATGCACCCATGTTTTGGATGCTAAATCTAGTTCATTGTGGAGTTTGGATCTAGGTCTAGTTGATTTATAGAAATTCTGCATCCAATTTAGGGGCTAGATCTGGTTGATTGTAGAGAATAATGTACTGTACCCGAGACTCAGTTGTTAGATGATTGGCCGAGTGTAGAGAACGGTCCACTCAATTAATTACTAGTGTAAATTTACGTTACCAAAAGAGAACTGTCTATCAAAAAGTCGAGTAATGGAAATCAGTAGGGGGGTATATTGCATTTTTAAAAAGAAAAGCCGAAAGGTAGGGATGAGAGGTTTATAGAATTAGAAAGGCGTTCATCTTCGATGGTTGATATTGTTTTGAAGACTTTAATCATGCTTTAAAATCTCTTTGGAATATAGATCTGTATTCTCCCAAAAGTACAATACCGGTACCAGTAGGTCTGTGATTCAATCATAGCCTATGCCTCTAAGGCTTTTGCTTTATTGTACTGGCACAGTGGGGAATAATGTTTGAAAACGCGATGCTGTCAAAATGTTCAGTTTTGTGCCCCTCCCATCCCCCAGCTACTTTTTAAAAAGAAATAATAATTTTATAACTAAAACTAAAATATCAGGGGGAAAAAAATCAGCACAAAATAAGCTTCCCTTGTCCCCCCCCTTCTTTTTTTCTGTTTGAAGGGATTGTTATTGCCATTAATGCCATGAGAAGTGTGGTTTTGTTTGTTTGGGCTCGTGTACATTAAATAGCAGACTGAATGTTGATCTATAACAATTCTGAGCATGGAGACAAGTTTTTGCAAGACAGAAACGTTAAACTAGTGTTGAAGCAGTAGGTATACCTGTGACAGTACATGAACTGACATTGATTCACACAGCAGTCATTTGCAATATAAAGTAGCCTACAAGTGTACGACTACAAAACCATTTGGGGGCGGAGGCTGGAAGGGGTGTAGGTATATGTTTCTTTCATTTTCAAACAGTTTGAGCTGTCTTTTAAATTGTTCATTTGAAGCTTTGCAAAACAAAATATCAATACATGAAGATATCTTCCTGGACGAGCGTCCTGCTCCAGTCATGGACACGATTTAATATCCCGTGGTAATTCTAGCCCACAGTGTCTACTGCGCATGTGCGACTTGGGTGTAAAATACTCTGACGGCATTCTACACCCGAAACTTGGGTGCGGAATAACACTCCGTTCAAAGAATCCTCCATTACAACTCAGGCCGGTATTGAAAGGAAGTCAAGTTGATTCTCATACCTGAATATCAGTGCATGTAAATAAACTATAGTTTTAATTTCATGGTTTGAATTTCTGCTGAGGTATGACAGGAATTCCATTGTATGAATACATGTATATCACAGCCTCCTGTCAGAAATATATGATATGGTCTCTGTCCTTCCCAAAGAATACTGTCTCTAGTTCTACCTTTTTTTTTCTCTCTCTAAAGGAAGGATTGGAGTGAAATTACATATCAGGTGTTTGAAAAGTGTCCATGTAGGCTATGCTGCTTCCTGTTTGGTTGTCTATTTCGTAAATGTTGTGATTAAAACATTAAGAAATTCCTTCGACCATTTCTGGTGGATATTGAGTTTGTCTGGTTTCCTCCTCCTTAAAATTGTTCACATGCATATGTCACATACTTCAAATATAGTTTGCTCTTTAAATAAAAGAATGACATTTTGTGGTAAATGTATTAAAAATAATTTCAACTACAGACCAGACACCCATCTTTCTTCCTCAACTGACATCCAATCCAATACTATGGATTAAAAAAGACATCTTTCACTCTCAATAAATCTGCTTTATTGCAATACTAGAATAAGCAATCCAGGTCAACATCAAAGTATATTCATCAAAATAATATACATGTATCTAATATTTATGTAAACCAAAAATCCCTTTGCTGTGCATGTAAGTGACCAACAAGTGACATTGGACACATTTAAATAAAAAAATAATAATCCTCATAGATGGAACTTTACATGTACATACAATCATAACACACACCTGAGACATGAACTGAAAAGTCATCTTGATACATTAAATTATTAAATATCTGAGTTGGCTCTTGATTCTGCTACATTTTGAACAGCATACTAAATCTGAAGTCTCAATTTGTTTTGGGTGGTGAACATGAAATCATTGTTCACAAATGCAAACGCCTATGAAATCAATGATGATTTCTTTTCTAGTAAAGTGAATATTATGAGTCACCTCTGCAGAAGTGCTGGAAAATATACATGTAATGTATGCTGTAATGTAATAGTAATAGTGAGTAATACTACTTAATACATAAAACCAAATTAATATGCCATTACAGTTTTACACTACTAAAAGTAAAATCTTTATTCTCCATCCCTTGTGGTTGAAGTTTAAAACTAACGTCTCACGAGTATCCAATCTGTCTTCTTAAAATTAAAGCCTGCATATCATAATATCAAAGCAGCAGGATCTCCTTAGCCGTTGGATATGTTTAAGTCAATATAATAAGCTGAGAAATCAATAAGTGTGGTGGATTGAAGTGATTACGACATCGTTGAATGCAGTCACAGAACAAAAAATACTTGGGTCAAGATGAAATGTCACATGCTGTCCATGATATTATGAGCCAATGGTGAGTTTTGAAAGCAAAGTTTGGAAACCTGGCATCCCGGATGCAGCTTTGCGTTTTGCCTGGTCCTGTAGTTTCTTCTGTAATGAAATGAATCATGGACTTTGCATCATCAGACACAGAAAAGCTTTCTCCTAAATGATAAATTAATAAACCCTTTAAGCGCTCCTATTAAACAACTACTTATCCTCACAAAATATCCTTGTGGATTGACCTGACCTCATCCACCTCTTTAAAAACCCAAACCAATAGGTTTCAACATAAATTCAAACTTGTCAGCAAAACCACGCTGTACCAGTCACTGCCACAAATCTACACCACACAGTTTCATGTCACTAATCTCAGGGTGACGAACTTTATGTTCAGTACCGTAATAATTTCTGTCTTAATTAAAAAAGAAACAATGTACGTGTGGACTTAAAAAAATGCAGTTATATTTTTGATTTGATAAACTATTACATGTAAATTGTTTACTTTAAGCACTGCTTTGTTTTCTGTCCGCTACACAGTTCAAAAGAAAAAAGGCAATCCTTCAGAATCAGAGGCAATGCACTGTCTGCAAGGGCTGGGCAAAACTACCGCCAAAGAAGCAAGAGGGCTGAGTATTTAGTGAACCAACAGCTTCGAATCAAATTCATCAGTTTTTCTTATCCACACTGCGGTTCTGCTTGCAGTTTACCATTTCGGTTAGAACTACAGTGCACACCACTTATATCGACATCGCTTATAAAGACATTTCCCTTTTATCGACATGATTTTCTCAGTACGGATGTTTTCCTCTTTATTTATTTAGATTCCTCTATATCAACATCCTCTCCTTTTGACTTCTCATATGATATATCGACATGTCGATGAAACTCGCTGAGCGATACAGTCCTTATTGTTGTGCACAAGAAATCGCCTCGTTCCTTCCCCCTCGCTTGAACTAGGTCTGACTCTGAGCTGAGTAGAGGCGAGCCATGTGCCCTTTGTGTGTCCCATTTCACAAGCTGAGTAAGTGAGAGGAGTGGGGTGATGGGCACAATAGACGAACAAAACCACATTGTAATCCGGTGCCTTAGCTGAAAGTGAAAGGGAAACACTACAGAGGCTTGTGTCTAGTTTGGAATACAATCAAGGAGTGGGGCGAGAGGGGTTGTCGTGTACACATGTGATGCGTTTATGCATTCATCCACGCGCTGTCTAGATCTAGTCTGATGTGCAGTGAACTGGTCTCGTATCTCAATCATACGACCGTTAGGAATCGCTTGTATCAGTAGAGGGACACAGCTAAACAAAACTGACAAATGCAAAAGCCAGGCTGTCCTTTTTTTCGGGCCAAACAATCATAACAAAAAGTTTAAAAAGATAAAAGAACGGGTGCTGATTTTATATATATTTTTCCATGGGCAATAACTCAATATTTCGATCGTGGCATCATTGCTTTCCCTTACGTGAAAATACAGCACGATCTGTCTACTATTACTTGCTATTAATTAAACCCACCTTTGCAAAGAAAGAACATCTTAAAGAGGTTTCTCTTATATCGACTTTCTCCTGTATCGACACAAAATGTCTGGACCTTTACATGTCATATACATGTATCAGGTATGCACTGTATTAGTTTGCACTGGAAGTGTGTAGGAGGCCACTTTAGATAGAGACAAAAATAGAAAGTCATCCATTGCAATCAGCAGGCTACCGTATACATGTACAGTGGAAACCTGATAAAACAGGGTTGCTGGGACCAAAGAAAAGTCCTGTTAATAAAAAGTGTTATAAGTTATTATAAGCGGATCCTGTTACAACCAACATACAATGAATTGGAGGGGGAAAAAAATCCAGCCCATTGCCTGATTATAGGAGACTTTTTTCATGGATAGTCTCCCTTCATTGAATTCTTTAACTTTTGCGTGATTCAGCAAAAACCATAGTGATGACGATAACAGTAACATTATATATCTGAAGTCACAATATGCTCATGTACAAGTGCTAACAGTCAAAAGTCTTAGCAAGAGTAGAGGAACTGGCCACATGGATATCTAATACACAACACTTCACTGGCCTCGTGTCTGATTCTCCCCTATCCTGTCCCCAACAATAGTGCCGGTAATGGTCTAGCACTGAAACTCAAAAGTGAAAGAGCAAGGATCTCATCCTGTATTACCTCACCCCATGTTCCCTTTCTCCTACTATCAATCCTTCTGTGCTCGATCTCTTGCGTGTATTGGTATGGGGCTGAGGTGAAAGCAATAATCACTGTGGTGGTGTGGGGAATAGCAAAGTTATCGAAATGATAAAATATGCGATGGGAATAAATCTTGCTTGATCCACGTCATACAGCAGTTGAAACACATTGCAATATTAACACTTCAAAATGTGGACCAAAGCAGCTGCACTTCTCAGTATTCATCATTGGGGGGCACAGTGGCTCTGTGGTTTGGCGTCTGCTTATTATGGAGAAAACAGGCCGGGATCGACTCGCGGGTCCTGCATCAGGGAATGAAAGGACACGAAGTCCGAAAACCCGCATCATTTCAGTGACTCAACAGTCCCCTGGCTTCCTGTGGGTAGGGAAGCCTGACGTCTAGCCTTCTCAGATATGGGCGAATATATTTTGGAGGTCCCCTGTGTACGTTACGCACCTTGTAGAACCCTTGGCAGTTCAAAACTGATAAAAGAGTAGGCTGCGTGCCGCTGCCCGGGCAAAATTTCCAAATTCCAAATTTCTACCCACAAAAATTCTAGCAAAAACAGACAATCTCTTAAAAAGCCGAGATAATCCCACTTTCTTAGGAGTGAAAGGCTTTAAAAAAAAAAAAAAGTATTCATCATTGTTGATTGGCTAACTGGACCAAGTCAGTGAAGGGTAAGATCCACGTCTATCCTTACCCAATGTTAGGAGCTACATGTGTGTCCTTTCTTTATCCATGTGAGCCTACCAGTACCACCTCAGCCTGTTTTGTTTATCGTGTTATGAACTATGAATGAGTCACCCCTCTCTCGGCCTGTGCAAAAACAACAACAACAACAACAAAAACAATGCGCTGAGTCTTACTCTGTATTTAACCCTGGAAGTGCTTTGAGGAATCGGGAAGAGAGAGGGGTAGGCCTGTGCATGACCGGTCATGATAACCGGTTATATCGGTCATGGATATCATTGTCGATCATCAATTATGTTGACCGAAGATCGGTTATGATAGACCATGAAACGAACGCGTTCATCAGTTAGCTACACCGGTTCTTTGATCTCGGGAAAACTCCGTCTGCCAGCGACACGCGTTCATCCCAATGTCATCCTTCTCATACCCCTCCCCCTGTGGATGACCCTTTTCCTTTTCTTTCGAATCTCAGCCAAGCCGGATTTTTTTTTTAAAAATTAAAGTCTGTGTGTTTGACACAGTTTTTGTGTTTTTTATGTACAATTCTGATCGGTTAATGGCAGAAAATGCTTTTGCTAGATACATCTTGCATACGTCATCAACTGAGAGTGAAGAATTCATCTCCAACTCTAACTGGGAACCTGTCTACATCTACATGTATTTTTCTTTTCTGTACCTTGTATCGTGTGTGTGTGTGCTTGTGTCTTTTTGACAAAAAGTTTGTATTTTTCTCTGTTTTCTTTTTGCGAGTGTAGTTGAAGGATATGTAGAATGTAGAGATCTAGACCTCATAAAAAAGTTTTTCAAATAAAAAAAGATCGTCGATGTTAGTGATAAACTAGACCATCATTTTTTGATAAGCATATTTTTAGTCAAACGTTTTTAAAGCTGCACGCACGTGCCTCCCACCCTCTCCCAAAGGAACACGACGCGGACTTAAAACTTCGCGGCTACATGAGAAATTCAGACAGTGACACACTGAATGAGTTCGGCTAGACTTCGAGACTATACGGACTTAAGTCTGGCTAGCCACAGCCTTGTGTATATATATCCACCAAATGAATTTCGACCTAGTGCAGGCCTGCTTCGAATCATTGCTGCCAATTCGTTGGAGCCAGAAAAAAAGACATACAGGCCGATGTACCGATTGCCATTGCTACTATACCTAACATTCTTCCAATATGCTTTGGAGACAACTCTACCTGCAAATGCTGTGCCATAGACCACTGTGCTGTTAGCAAGAAGTGCATTCTTTGAAAAACAAAGATCTTCCTACCACAGAAGTGCAAAAACGAATCCCACTAGAAGTTCCAGAAGAAGTTGTAGTCCAAGACGTCGTTCGCAATGTACGAATGATTGTCTTGGATGGAATATGCGATATTTGCGGATGTTGGAGAAACTAGTAGCAATTTGCCCATGTAGAAAAAACACTTGTATATGACCTATTGCCAGACAAGGACTGTTGAAATCTATCAATTATCATGACAATTTCCACTGGATGGTGGCACATTCAACGGACTGTATCTTCGAAGCTACAATAAATTTGTAATTGCTCAATAATTTATCCAACATGGC
>JBCEWB010077550.1:0-12973 GCA_039654565.1 Peronia peronii | reverse complement strand
TTTTAGGAGTTTTTTAACCCCCCCCCCCCCCCCCCCCCCCAAAAGAAAACAGAAACCCAAAATCGAATATTTTGAGCAAAGACCCAATTTCAGAACCCCAGATTCTCAAAGTAAAAAAAAAAAAAAAAGAAAAGAAATTGGTGCACCATGTGTCAATAATTCTCTATTTGTCAGTAGCAGCCAGGCTTCTTTAATCTAACATTGTAAAAAATTGTGTGATAAACACCTAGAGGTTGAAAGCTTGACAGTGATGTACTCTATAAGTGCTTTTACATAATTTTTTTTAATAACTTGCTGAGGTTGGAACTTTGAAAAGTATTTAATCAACCCAAGGGCAGCAGTTAATTATCCTCGCCATGGCGTGATGAACAGCTTCGTGTTCTTTCCCATAGGTTCCTCCATTCCCATTGCTGATAGGGGAACATCCACTGCTCATCTCTAAAACTACAGATGGCAATGCCATGGTGACCAACTTCCGCTTCTGTGTATGTGAGCGCCGCAGCTTCATTAACATTCCTTTAATGACGGTGGGAGACCTGCTTGTGATAGAGGCGGCCAAGAGGCTCAGGATTGGATGTAAAGATGGATCAACATACATGTAAGTAACTATATGATTGAGTCATATGGATTTTTAGTTTTTGTCTATCATAAACACCATCAAACATGCAGAGGTCAAAACATGGAATATCAATTGTAGCAGATGTTGTTTTGTGTGGGTGGAGTTAATAGTGAAGACTGTTTGTCTGATGCAAAAGTTACCTAACCTACAAATGGGCAATTTTGAAACAATCACAGAATCTAGCTTGTGTTCATTATAGATGTTAGAAATGTCCACTGACATATCTGATATGCCTTACATGCTTATTTCTTGATAAAGGTAGGTAAAGCCTGCTATGAACTTTATTATAAACTGATCAACATTACCATGTATGTACTTAATTTTGTATTATTACGATATCTGCACCATAGCACTAAAAATGCCATACATTTTCCTCTAGATTTTCAGACAGTAGTACATTGGTTAATTCAGCTCAGACTTAAACTAATAAACACAAGAAAAGCACAAGTATCTAGCCATTTAAAACACTTATGACATCTATAAACATGGGATTAGACTGCTGTGGTGAAATGTCATTAGCCAGCTCTGTGAGACAGGGATTGATGTTGTCTTATTGATGGAATTAAACATGAAAGCTTCTTGTGCCCTATGGTTACAAAGTTTGTGTGGTGGTTGTTCCGTCAATTTGCCAAATTTGTTCTTACAAGCTGTTCTGGGTCTTGCATCCATAGCTGTAGCTTCGCTACATCAGAGGACTGTAACAAGTGTAGTGCTCTACTAAGGGAGAAGACTGGCCAACCCTCAGGCCTCAAGGCTTTGTTTGCCTACCGGTTTCACAGACTGACCTCACAGAAGCAGCTCTCGGGTACAGCTCTGACCTCAGCAGAACAGGACCAGGCAGCTCTGTGTCAGCCAGGTAATGTCTGCCCGTGAAATGTGCTCACACCAGGGCCAAAAAAACGAAACTGTGACTGGAAAATTTTGAAACTTTATAGCTGGGAATGACTTAATCAGAAATCAAACTTGTCTGCTGTCAATTTATGCAAAAGAATTCTATCAGAATTTTGAAAGTAAGTTTTCAATTTTTTACTGCCTTCAAAAAATGCCTGTACTGCTTAGTTATAAATTACTTGTTGGAACAATCCAACATCTTTGATTGAATTTTGCTCCAGTGTATTCGTTGGAAGCAGCAAATAAATTAAATGCTTCATGTTAATGATGGCGGGATAGAGGGCTTTGCAATATATCATTCTCATGATCTGTCGACCTTCTTGTAATGTGCAGGATCTTCCCAATTTCAACCCAGCATCCTGTCCTCCTGCGCAATGAATATAATCTCTGGCATTCAGACAATTTGGCATTCTACTAAAATTTTTTCATTTCATGCTTTGTTGCCATTCCGAATGCTGCTGGAGAATTATTTTCATTCACCATCCAGAAAGAGTATACGTTATTTGCCATGTTGCTGTGAGCACTAGTCCTGCCTGCAGCTGTAAGCTCACAGTACATGATGTTTTCTCCACTTGTAGTATTATGTGTTATATTCTGCCCATCCTGCCCACATGCTGAATGGTCATTCACATGCCTCTGTCATTTTATGATCTGGTCATCATTTGGCTCATGGTCACATTTGTTGTTCACTCTGAACCTAAATCTACTATGAGTAAGAGCAGTCAAATTGTCCTTGTCCCACTCCACTCCTCACTTTACATTTTCACTTATAACATGCATGTTGTGGACCACAGTTGTGACAAGTTGTGATTTTCTTTGTGTAGATCACACTCACAACTTGAGAGGGAATATGTCTTGTCTAATGCCGACAACTTGTTAAGCTTATTTACATCATCATTATCATAAGCGCCATGGATTGAAGATGGCAGGCTGCCCCATAACTTACACCATCATGTATCTGTCTCAGTGGTTCCAACACAATCTTGGCATGAAATTTGATCTGCCTGTCATTCGATGACAGCAGTTAAGGAGGATGTCTCACTCATTTTCTGACCATGAGATGGCTGTTGAGCCTACTTCATTCAAAAATAGATTTTAAAAAGACTCCTGTCATTGGAAGTGAGTTTAGATTAGCAAGCTAGCATGTAGTGCTACAAGGTTGAAGAACCTTCAGAAATCTAAAGAGGACTGCACAAAAGAAGGGCAACTTGTATATTGCATCTTCCAAACTTTTATGCATTAGGTCTATGCATGACAGAAACAAAACTATTCACTATATTATGTGTCTGAAAAGAATGTAAGAACATACAAATGTAATATTTATATTAAATGAAACTTCAATAAAATTCCTATAAGGTATTGCTCATGAATGCAATTTTTCCAAGGACAGTTGGATTTTTAAATATTTTTTTTTTAACCGTGATTTTCCATCCCTTTTGAGCCAACCATCCCTCCTCCCCTGTTGTGATGGTAGGCAGATCTGTACATGACAACTCAAAACTTCAAGTGATGACATATGCATGACAGAAAGAATGTGCAGAAAAGGATGAAAAATGGAACATTACTATGAAATATTTTAATGCCCTAGCAGTTTTAATCTTCATATGGACAGTTTAATTGTGATCTTATTATTGTCTGTCTCAAAGTATTTGCTTTAATTTTGATCATATTTCTATCTGTCCAGTGAGTCAAGCCTTTGCCTACAGCTTTGGCAAAGAAGTTGAGCGCCTTGGCTTTGACACCAACAGAAGGCGTACCTGGAAGATGAGTCATGCCAATGAAAATTATGAGTAAGTCCAAGTGTTTCTGTGCCATGTATAGTCGGAAGTTAGTTACAGAATATGTTCAGCTACTGTTGTGAAAGTATAGTCATCCCTTGCTATATTGCATTTCACCTTTAGCGGCTTCACTGCATCGCAGGTTTTTTAGTACTGTTTTGTATTGCAGATTTCCCACAATTATCGCGGAAATAAAATATAAACAAAAAAAATTTCATAAATACCAAAGTGTTTATGAGAGTGTGAGGAAGGGTAATACAGTAGAGGGAGGGTTGATAACAGTATGGGAGAGGTTTATAAAGCTTTAAAACGTATGTAAATAACAAAATAAATATAGAGGATTTTCGCTTATTTCTGGCAGTCCTGGAACTTAACAAGTGCGAGAGAGTACTGTATTCTTTGTGACAGCGTGATTAGAAAAAGTGATGCATTTCAGTGGAGTGTTTACTGTATTCTAATGTCTAGAATCACAGACTGTGATGTTACTTTACTTTGCAAGGTGCACAGTTTTAAGAGTAAACTGTAAGTGCCACTCTAGATTGTCAGATTTGCAGGTCAGTCACAGAGAACAGAAGAATATGCACATTTGGTTACAGCTTTAATAGATGAGATGAAGAAACTATTCAAGTGCGAAATATTTATGTCTCTTTTTATGTTAATTTTTCTAACCAATGATTTGAAGACACTACTGTTGCAAAATGGGCAATGTTTTGAATAACTCTGATTATGATCAATTTGTTCATTTATGCAGGTTCTGCCCCACCTACCCCAAGCTACACATACTCCCAGCTGCTGTGGATGATGACAAGTTGAAGATCAGCTTAGATTTCCGGGCCATGAAGAGATTTCCCTCTGTTGTGTGGAGGTGAGATTTTTTTTCTTTCTAGGAGACAAGTGAAACTAAATATTATTGTCAGCCATTTTATTTCAGTACAGACCTACAACACTACAAAGAACAGAGCCCGTTATCTGCTGTCCTTTGTATTCTAAAATTTTTTATGTCACTTATGTCATCTGTTAATCAGGGCATTCAGCCGGTCATCTAACTATCCAGCCCTCTATTTAATCTGTCCTTCCACCCAATCATACATCTCTCTGACTCTCCATCCACCCATCTATACATCTGTCTGTCCATCCATCCATCCATCATCCATCCATCCATCCATCCATCCATCCATCAACTCCAATAAGCTCAAGATGACAACTAAAAGGCACCTTTGATTTGTAAGCTGTGATTCTATAACATCTGTTATTAGTCTGTCAGGCACAGGTTTCCCCCAAGCTTCACTATGATTAGTGTGTCATATCCTGTTATTCCTGCTCCCACCATCACTTTGCTGTCTGTGCCACAGAGACAAGAAGTCGGGCATGGTGTTAATCCGCAGTAGTCAGCCCCTCTCCAGCTTCCTGGGCCTCAGCTACTACCAGAACCATGCTGATATCTTTCTGATTGAGGAGATTGTCAATTCTTGCAACAAGTTAGTCAGAGTTGTATTTATAAAACAAGTAGAGAGAATATCCATAACTTACTTTAATACATCAATATATTTATAATTATATAATAAATATTCTTCAAATTGGGGAATGTAAAGTGTAGAAGAATTATAGTCACTGTAACCCATATAAAATTTAAAAAAGATCAGTGATATGTTTTCTTTTTATTCTGTTCTGGGTAATCTAGAAATTACATGTATGTCAGTACAATAAGTGCCTTTAAGCTGCAGTTCTTGATAGAACTTGGGATCATTTGGTTTTCACGTGCCAGTGTCTATAAAAAGGAAATCCAGGGGTCTAATGGAGTTCGATAGATTTGACACATTAAGGAAGACTGCTTTGAACTGTTTTATGAATCTGAGTGATTTAAAAATCAATTGCTACATGAGAGATCATATTTTTGCTACAATGAGTTTTGTGTGTGTTACCCACAAAATTTTTTTTTTTTAAAAAGGTAGAAAATCAAAATTTTTGCAGTGTAAATTGGTGGCTCATAACATCCAAGGTATTTTACTTAGAAACAAATGTTATCAATTCATGAATTATTGAGTTTAAGCAGAGAAGAAATATTCAGTGATTTTGAGATCACATATTTCTTAAAATAATTTGTTCACCGTAATAATATGGCATACGAGGCAGTAGATGAGGGACACAACCACGTTTTATGATTCATTTTGTTGTGGCAGGGATCGTGAATTTCTGCTGATGGAAGAGCAGAGAAAGGCAGGGCTGGCACTGCTGGAGTCAGAAAGCACAGATGTCCGCAGTCAGGAGAATGGAAGACATGCAGGGAACATGGCTAGCTCACAGAACCAGGAGGGAGCCCAGGGATCACTGGTATCTGAAGATGTCATGGGCCATGGGGCTAGCAATGGTACTTACATTTATGGTAAGTCATGTCAGTCGAATTCTTTGGAGATAGACCAGCGTTACCATCAAATGTTTGTATGCGCTAGAGATAGAATAAAACAATGTGCAGGTTATCAGAATATAAACAGCCTGAGAAACATAAAGTGAAAATGACAATCAGAAAAGACATAAAGTTTGACTAGTAATGAAAAAAGTTCAAATTCAAATGTTCATTCTTCACAAATGGTTTGAAAAATCGTTATTTAACTGCATGATGAGTTTAATTATCCGTCATTGTTGGAAAGGGCTAAAGATCTAGCAAGAGTCATATATGAAAGTCTGGCATTTAAATTGCCCAAGGAATATTATTTCCATGATGAAAGTTTGATTTTTTTTTTTAGTGAATTATGCAAATAATTTCAGGGGCAGGCCAGCAGAGAACACTTAAATCTAATAATCTGAAATTGAGCTATTTTTGCTATAAATGGATCCGATTACATAATGTTTTTTTGTTTTTTTGTTTAGTTTTGCATATTAAATTTGGTTTGCACCTTAAACTATGCACTTTAGGAACTTTATCTAGAGTTGTATGTGATTATTGAATTGAAAACTAGCTTTTCTAAAACAGAAATGCGCAAGAAATTGGAATATCGCCGACAAAAACATTAAATTTTCTGCTGTGATTCTTCCCTTTAGTGTGACATTGGATCGTAATGATAAATTTGAAGGTGAATATGTTTTTAAATAAGATGATTTGTGGTCTTGTCTAGATGACATCCGTAGTCCCAGGAAACTGGCCATAGTGGATTGTCGCAGTCTGGCTGGTGTGTGGGGCAACAGCTTTAAAGGTGGTGGAACTGAAGATGAAGGTGAAAGTGAAATGCCATCTAATATACAGAATGTTGTGTTAGCTTAATCACTGGATCTCTTAGAGTATTGAGAGCCTACAATCTAGATTGTGCATCTCACTGCAAATCTTAGTTTGAATTAAGTGAGCCCTTGAAAATAGACTTACCCTATTGCAGAACATTTTACTATATGAAGAATGCGAAGGGCTGCTTCTCCTTTGCACCCAGAAACCGATAATTAGCGGAAATGTTGAATGAAAATTCATGTTTTTATTCGGGAGCTTGACCTGTTGTCTTCTCTTATAAAGCATTAACATATTGGTTTTTTTACCAGATGTCTGCAGTTTCCCTCAATGTTTGTGACAAACATGCAAATATGACAGGTGTTTTTGATGTGGCTGTAGGTTAGTTGACATATTTGTAAATGTGTAGCAAATTCTGAGACAAATAGTTCATGTTTTTATATGGAAATTTGATCTGTTCACATTAAAAACACTGTTGCTTGGCTTGCAGTTGTCTACAAGTGCAACACCATCCACCTGGACCTAGCCAATATCCACACTGTCAGGGACAGTTTCAACCGTTTGCGGACACTTTGTCATTCCTATGTGGAAGGAACGTAAGTTGGGATCACAATAATTACAGATCATGTTGGTATTAACAAAGGTATGGAATAATGACAAACTTTAAGCGATTTGCTATGCTGACTGAGTTTCCTGAACAGAGAAAACCTTAAAAAAGAGAAAAAAAAAAACAACAACAAAAAGGATCTTTGAATTGTCCACTATTGGATATTTACTTATCATTTGGCGAATTGCATCACATCTCAACCAACCAACCAAAAAAAAAAAAAAAAAGCTGACCGTTGGAATTATACACATGCACTCTGTGCTTTAGATAAATCAGCTCATTCAGTACATGTCACTGAAGTGCACTATACTTATGGCCTAATATCTCTGAACATGCAATGAGGTGAATGTATGGGATTGGTTGATGAAATGAATGTTTAGTAAGCACTCATGTATATTGATGTGTAATATATAGAATATGTACGATCTTCACATTATACACATTATGATTTTCCAGCTCATTTGGTATCCCTGGAGAAATTTTTAGAATGTTTCATATCTTTTATCATTCATCATATCTGTTGTGACCAATTTTTTCTGATTATCCATTTTTTGTCCATTTTATGTTGGGTAAAATTTATTTTTAACCATCAGATGTGCCGATGCCTAGTATAGTCTTATCTAAAGAAAATATTTTGGTCTTGTTAGATGGGTTTTGGGATTCTCCCGTGCATTTTGTTATTTGTGTGAAGAGAGACATTATGTATAAAACAGATTTTTAAACTTCAGTTCATTCATCCAGTTGGTCATTGCTTTACCTTTTTCTTTTGGAAGTATTTGCAAATTTCAGAAATTGTTTTTTGATAATGCATTTATTGAGGCGTCAGAAGCCTCTATATATTTTATTAACATTTCAGTGTCAGTAACCGATGGCTTGTTGTAAAGCTCAGTAAGTGTAGTTGATCCCATTGCTCTTCTCCTGCCTTACCAGTTACTACAAGAACTTGACAGCCTGTAACTGGCTAGCCTATATCTCGGCCCTGCTGCGGGGAGCCAACATTGTGGTAGAACTGATGCATGTCAAGCAACGGCCAGTGCTGGTGCACTGCTCTGATGGTTGGGACAGAACAGCCCAGATTGTCTCTCTCTCAGAGCTTATGATGGACCCTTACTACAGGACTTTAGAGGTGCAAGCAGTCACATTGCCCAAGTAGAATCAGTGGCAAAGTTTTGGTCACTTCATAGCACATAAAACTTAGAACATTTCACTGACAAGATTTTTCAGGAGTTCTGAGGGAACTGTGTCAGCATGAATATGAAAATAAAATACAGTTTATTGTTCAGCTCTCATTGAGGAATTTGCAACTTTTAGTTTCATTATGGCAACATTTCTTTTTTTGTCTCTGGTCCACTCTTTCTCTCTCACACTGTATCCCATCTCTCTCCTGTCTCCTGACCACATGCCTCTTCTC
Source organism: Peronia peronii (assembly GCA_039654565.1). Classification (NCBI taxonomy): domain Eukaryota; kingdom Metazoa; phylum Mollusca; class Gastropoda; order Systellommatophora; family Onchidiidae; genus Peronia; species Peronia peronii. The sequence goes on along the minus strand of JBCEWB010077550.1, from coordinate 4,453 downwards.
TATGTCCTCCAATGTCCTTGGGAAAGCAATTGATGGATTCAGACCTAATTGTTCATTATTTTTAAAAATTTTATTCACTTTGTCTTTCATGCCCAACTTCCACAACTTTTTTGACTCCCATATTTGAATTTGTTGAGCTTGTAGATGTTCTGTCCAAGATCATAGTATTAATCAGTAAACAAGTGTATGTCATGGAATGTTACCATGTGTGACTTCTGTGTTACCAGGGTTTCCAAGTGCTGATTGAGCGGGAATGGCTACACTTTGGTCACAAGTTTGGTGAGCGTGGAGGTCATGACCCCAACTGTTCAGATACCAATCAGATCAGTCCGATCTTCCTGCAGTTCCTGGACTGTGTCTTCCAACTGACACTGCAATATCCTGCTGAGTTCCAGTTCAGTGAAGCTTATCTGGTAGGTCTTCTGTGTGAGCCATAAAACTTATCAAGGATGCCAAACTTCCGACTTTAGCAGAATTCGGACTTTTATGGTCATCAAGACTTTTTCTCTGAGTCTACAATTTTTAGTGCAATAGAAGGTCCACACGATAACAGCGAAACCGGAAGTATGATAGAGTCTTGTGCATGCTCCGGAGGAGAGTCAAACTGTTGTTTGGTGGCTGCTTGAAAATGAAGCTCTAAGTTCATAGTGCTCAATTCCCACACCTGACAACATGCAGTCGAGTGGTCATGTGAGAGTTGTTGATAGATAAATCAGCACGTCAGAGTACTGACAATAACACATAATAGGCCCATGGTCTTAAAAAGACTAATGTAAGAGGACAACTATTTGCAGTTATAGATCTAGATCTAATTGTGCTTGGTGATTATGATGATGGTGCTGGTGCTGTATATGAGATCTTTAAAGTTCTTAGAATTTCCACTAGTTGTATATTCTCATAGTCCCATTCTCAGGTGCAAAATTTTCTTTTTGGTGAAAGCAGTTTGACATCCCTGAGTACTTTATATCATTTACTGAGCCTTAGAGTAAATCAGTTGTTCCAAGGATTGTAATGCACTCCACAGCTTGATATTGTATGTATAAAATAGTCATAATATTGCTATTGGCTCTGTTTGTTGTGGGTTGTCAAGGGGTTAGTCAGGCTTGAGATCGTTTGGATAGTTATGTAATGATTGTTGTTGATATATACATTAGTCTAAAAATTTGACTGTCGCAGTAAAAGTTCGCTATGTGTGATACTGTTGGCTATTATTGTTCACATCCCCTCTTCACACCAATTGATTTGTACATGCACCGGCATGCAGGAAACTGATAGACACTGCATTTGATTTTTTAAAATATATTGGTTATGTTGAAAATGATAACAATAATCAGTAATTTTTTATTGAAAGTGAAGAAAGGTTAATTTTATTTTCTGTTCTCCATGTTGAAAACTGGCATGTTAACCTGCAGTTAACAAGTGCAAATAGTGAGTCAGAGAGGATATACCAGACCATTGATTCTCAATGTCAGTATGTTGTAGCTTTTGTGAAATACTAATGCTAAGTTTCTGTATTACTGTTACAGGTGAAGCTACTGAAGCACTCACAGGCCTGTTTGTTTGGTACTTTCCTGCACAACTGTCCCAGGGAAAGAGAGAATTGCCAGCACAAGACAGCCTCAGTCTGGGCATTGCTGAGGCCAGAACTTCCACAGTTTGTTAACCTGCTATATAAACCCACACATAAGGTAAGATGATGCTAATGTAGTGTGCATTACCAATACAAACCCTCAAACCAGGTAATTTGGTGCTGACTAATGCATTACCATTGGTAGCCTTTAGAATCCACTGGAAGTTATTTCTCTCCTACAGTCTCTCACCTTGCCAGATTTTCTCCCAGAACAAAAGTAATTACTTCTAATATTTGTAGCCATCTTGTCACTGTTGCTATCCCCTAAGATATTTATGAGGAATAAGTTTCTTTGTCAATCACTATGTTCCTGTACTGTGAAATGACTTTACACCATCACAGTGAGACCGTGAAAGCATGGAAACTGGAATGCTTGACTATCTGGCATCAGATGTGTCTGCGTGAAAAAAACATTTTCTGTAGATTGGAAACACACTTATCTGTGTCAGGCTTCCATATGAAAGAGTTTTTATCCTCCATAACTATATATCAGTGTCCTGGATATCCCTGTGCATTTCTGACTGCTTCACCTGGAACTTTCGGGCCTGCACATATCTTCATACTGCCATGTAAACAGAGCTCTCCTGGGCCTATAACGATGGTGCTTTTAACTAAGGTCAAAGAGACATAACTTGCGAAACTTGTGTTGGATGTTTTTTGGAGTACAATCAGTTGACTATAGAGGTATGCTGGTTCATTTTGATCGATTGGGGATGATTGTGTGAATATTTTGAGAATGTTTTCTAAGTTTTCTTTATAAACTCAGTGACAGTTTCATGGTAGCATCGTATTCTAACCGATATAGACCTAAGTGTACAGCATTAGAGGCATTCAATGAGATAGCTCATAACTCTGACAGCAACGACAATGAGAGCACATCATTTGAGATTCTGAAGACTTTTTCAATGAATATGACGATGGGAGTGAAGGGGAAACAGACCCTTTTGAACATCAGATGAGAAATGTGGTCGAGCAGATGCAAAATGACAGTGACAATAACTATGAAAGTGAGCAGGATTATGCATCTGACTCTGAATCTGAGACTCAAAAAAGTAGATTTACTAGATCAGTGTCTAGATCTAGATCGAGATCAGAATCCAGTGAAAGAAATGAACAGGGCAGACCAAGAGAAAACCTGTTCTGTATGTTCCAGAATGCTACACTGCATATCACACATAACTTTTTTTCTAGAAGCAACAAAGACAAGCTAGTTCATGTCATCATTTTATTTATTGTTTAATGGCATATTATTTGTAATATGTGCTATAAAATTGACATGTGTGCATTGTGACATATTTAAAAACCATAATCTTTTATACAAAAAGATCATTTTTAAAAAATCACTAAAAATTTTGTCACCAAAACTCTTTTTTTTTTTAAATATTGTATGAAAGACAATTCATTTTTGAACAATACTGTGAAATGCAAAGCAATTCTTATGTAAATGAGACAGTTATGGGCTTTTAAGTGAAGACACCTAAAATCATCTGATTTACCCCAGGCAGTGTTGGATTGTTTTGTCTGGCAGTCAAGAGGTTAAGCCCTATATTAACCACCGTCAAACTGTCACATTTGGCCTTCAACACAATGGGCACCTGTTTATGTTTTTTTTTGGACTGAGTGCACATACTTTGAGGAAAGAGAAGAAAGGTGACATAGTAGTAGTTGATATCAAGGAAAAAGGAATCTGGATTTTTTAAAATTCTGTCTTTGTGTGTGTGTGTGGGGGGGGAGGGGGGGTCATATGTCTCGCAGCCAGTCAAAATGAGACGTATGTCTATTTTTCACCATATGAGGTTTTTGGTATCATGTAAAAGCTTATTTCATGCCCTTTCAGGTGGTGAAAAAGTTTTGAGCTAGCTTTATTCTAGCCAGAGATATTGTAGTTTAAAGAGACAAAGGGTACCCCTTAGAAGTGACCGAAATTCCGAGAAATCGAGTTAAAATAAACAGCCGAACATATAAATCTACATACTTACCTCCCAAAAAACCCGACTTTAATGAAGAAATATTTATAAATCAAGGGTAAGACCGATATTGTCTTATTTAGAAATGAATGTACTTTCGATTTCTGCAATACAAAAAAAATTCTATATCTGACCCCCTTCATCACATTCAAAGCCCGATTTCTCAGTTCTAGCCCAGTGACTTAGGTCTCATTTCGACTGGCCGTGAGACATATAGGAATAATGATACTGAATTCTTCATTTTGCACCAGAGACCATTATAAGATTTCTCTTGGATCCTTCACATAATAAAATTAAACATTAAATAAAAATTAGAGCTGAGAAACGTTGTTTTAGGGCTTGTAAATCTTTTGATCATAGATGAAAACGTTTCAGAAATTTCAACCAATGCAGAAATCATTTTTATATTAAAGGAGGGGGGGAGTCCTGGGAGTCATTTTGGAAACTACTGGGGGGAGATGATTTTAACTGTTAACATAGAATTTGGCATGGTCAAATTAGAGGAAAACAATTTTTTTTAGAAATGCGAAATCACTCATGGTTGCCATGGCAATGGCCGCCATCTTGGATTTTACTACCCAATATTGCATAACTTTACCTTCCATAGGTTCTGAACTTTTCCAACCGATGTGCTTGTAATTTTGTGTACATATTTTACCATTCCATATCTAAATTTTATCAGGACAAATTTTTGATAAAGTGCTTAGTTTTCTTTTCTACACATGGCTGTTAACAGGCGCTATTCTAGTTGCCGACCGACATTCCCGAGGCCACCTGCGCTGACCCGGCTGCGACCCTGTTAACTGGGTCAGCGAGCTATATTTAGCGGGGGTTTCCCGGAGCCCGTGTTGCGCTG
>JBCEWB010077539.1:0-12973 GCA_039654565.1 Peronia peronii | reverse complement strand
CCATTTTTATATGCAGAAAAGGCCGACCTTTTAAGAGAAAACAAAAACCCAAAATCGCATTTTTTGAGCAAAATCCAAATTTCAGGATCCGCCCCCCTCCTTAACATATTTCTGCTTCAATAACGGAACACTATTGCTGAGGACTGATAAACAGTGACTGCCCACTAATTCCAAAAGCCTAATTCACTCTTCCTGCGAAGTTTCAACTTCTGAAAGTCTTGTCAACAAAAGTGATCATGTGACATAGTCACTTGAGGGACTGTAGAATCAAACAAACCTATGGACTTCAATAGTTCCACAGGTTTCACTTAGATGACTATGAGGATATAGTTATTGAATTGTTGTATAGCATGTGTTACACATATTTATAAATCAAAGACACAGCTTGATCTTTCACTGGCATTAAGTTTTCTGCGTGTGGATTAAGTATTAACCACAAACTGGCCATGTAGAAAAAAAAAAAAAATTGAATTAGAGGCCAGATTTTTTTTAACAACCAATTCAGCTTATGACTACAAGTTAAATTATGACAATTTGTTGCTCGAGATAACCACCAACGAGAAGGTTGAAAGACATAAAGCAAACAAGCAAACAACAATTTGTTGTTGAACATAAGTGTATCTTATTGGAGGCTCCAATTTCAACCAGAAAATGTGCAATAAGTGTTCCAATAGATAATACAAAATTTCTAACCCCACTGAGCTATGTGAGATTTTACCACTGATCTCTCAATCTTCTGTTATATGGTACACAATGGAAGTGACATCACATCACACAAAAAAAAAGACCAGAGGACTCACTGAATAGGGAATGGTTTTCAGTTGGCACCACTTGAGGAGGGCATTGCGCTTGGAGCCTTTCATCAGCTTGGCCAGGGAAGCCAGGGGATCCTTGCCTGGAGTCTCCTTTTTGGTCACAGTGTCTGCCTCCCTGTGATGACATAACAGGGGATATTGTCATATGGCATGACATGAAATTTCATATGCTGTCTGCTTCTCTGCAGTGACAGTGATAAAATAATGTCACTGGGATACCATGCAAAACACAACAGTCAGCATCTAAATAAACCTTCCTGCATGCAAGCATTAAAAGTGATGCTTGTGAAATCTGCTATACTATCATCTGAGAAAGTTCAAACAGCTCTATTTGAGAGAGTTTATTCATTCCACTTTTAGGTTTGTTTGATGTAAATGTAGGCCTACTCAATTTATGAAGGTATGTGTCTATTTGTCCGCTTGTTTGTTTGCTGTTTTAATAATTTTCACCAGCCATTCTGATCTGTCAAGTGCCTTAGGGCAATGCTGTAGATTCTGATCCCATATAAATTCATCATCAGCATTATTGTTATAAATATTGTTGGTGCTATTATTATTGTTGTTGTTATTATTGTCATTATTATATGATGCATTCTGAATATAATATGGAATTTTATGCAATATGCATATTGAAACTAGTCAGCTAGGATCATGAAAAGCCCTGACTTTTGCAAGGCATCTGCCTTCCTACGACAAGACAGAAACAAGAGGATGATGCATCATATGGTGTACACTTACACTGCACCACTGGGACGTCGCGGGGTGCTCCTGTCCTTGAGAATGGACGAAATCTGCGGGGTCACCTTGCCGACTGCACCCAGCTCACTACCATCACTGCGAGTTCCGAGCAAGCTCTTGCCAGGACCTTCAGGGCTCGGAATTCCTCCACCTGTGGCCCCGCCAGGTGTCAGTCTTTGCTGTGGGGACCTCTCCGTCTGTTTGGAGCGGAAACTCGATCCACGCAGGGCAAAGTCCTTGGTTGGCGAGCGGGGACTATCAGGGGTGGGGAGTGGCGAGGCTGGAGATTTCACCAGATCTTTCAGTGAGGCCAGTGAAATATCTGATGACGTGGAGCTGCGCCGAGACTCCGATTGGCTGGAATGGATGGAAGAACAACCAGACTTGACCTGCTCCTCGATAGAGCGAATGAGAGACTTGACAGATATGCTCTGGCTGCGCTGATCCATGTGAGGGCGGCCGTCTCTCAGGGCAGCTAACTCTCGGTCCATGGTGGTCAAAACCTGGAATAAACAGGACAAAGGGAGGTAACAATGAATTCATACTCTGATGGAAAAATTAATATTACCAGCTTTTTTTTTCCCCTGAAATAAATTTTGATAATGAAAGTCAGGAACATTTAAACACTATTTGTTGCCCACTGATCTTGTTTGATGGCTTGATCACATTCTTAGACTGTCTTAACACTATACCAACACTGTCAGGAGAACATTGAATCCACAGGGATGATGGTCCAGAAGCAGGCTGAAAATTTAATACTTGGAGACATAAAGTTGATGCAAAGCATTGTGACGGTTGTCGCCTGATGTTGACGCAATGTAGTATCTGCCCAGTGTTCAGAGTGTCAAAATAAAGAATTCAACCGAGCGTAGATCAACAGCATGAGTAACTATGAATTTCAGAAGGAAGCCATAAAACTGAAGGTGAGATACAGACACAATGGACTTGGCATGAAATTGAAAAGATGCACAGGACAGACGAGGTTGGAGATCATTTGTAAAGGTCCTATTTTCTACAACTTCTAAAAAGTTGATGATGATGATGATGATGATGATAATGAATATTTTTCATCTACTTTTCCTTTCAGCTCAGCATTGGTCAGTGAAGATATTTCTGTATATAATGAATACAATGACCTGAATGAGGGAAAATGCATGGCGATTGCTCTCTTATTGGGGGACACTTTCCAGAATTAATCAAAAAGTTATCTAATTCTAAATACCTGAACAAACATTTTTCACTTACTTTTCCTTTCAGCTCAGCATTGGTCAGTATGGAGGACTTCCTGGCCGGGACGTCCTCCGACGACTGTTTCATCACCTTGTTTTCCTGCTGTAGTCTCTCCACCTCCTGCTCCAGACTGAGACACTGCTCGTTCAGCTGGGCATTGTCCAGTATCAGCTTGTCCATCTTCTCCTGGGTCTCCTGGCTGAAGTTGTTGGCAATGACCACAGCGGTCTGCAGGTCTTTCTGGAACTGCTTCCATTCCTCAGATTCTGTGTCATGTTTGGAACATAGCTGGAAGAGAACAATAAAATTGTCAGCAGAAGCACTGGGACCTCCAGTTCAACAATTGACAAAAGAAACCAAAACAAGTACGCAAATTGTTTAAAAAATTAAGTCAACATTCTGCAGCTGTTTCTGGGACTCCTTTTATGCGCCAGACTCCGCGCCAAAAACCCAGCCAAGAGCGAAACAGAATTCCAAAGATGTATAGTGAAATGAATAAAGATCTGGAGCATCCTGTGTAAGAATCGAAAATTATCTCAGGGTAATTAAAAAGCTGAACCTGATATACTAAGTTCACCTGAATTCACTGAAAACTGATCATTAAAAGATTCTTAATTTCACGTATTTCCTAATGTCGAAGGACAACAACAACAAAGTCTGTGACATTATGAAAAAGGATGAAAACGCACACATTATCCAGGGTTGCCAACCCCACCACGGTCGAACCAGGGATTTCTCTTGAAAAAACCAGGGACTTTCGACCCATAACAGGGATTTTACATAATAAGAAGAATCCAATGCTAAAACTTGTTTTGCAGTTTCTATTCAAAGAATTTATGCACACAGCAGTTATTTACACATATTTTTACAGCAATTTCTAAATAAAGTAAAATCCAGTAAAAATGTTCAGAAAAATTCAGTCACTATTTACAAATTATTCCTTGGTCTGTTTGATAGTTTGGTAAAAGTAAAGACCACAGAATAATTTGGTCTGGATCTATCATGTATGGTATCAATATAAAATATGATAGTGAAAGTACGATGTGAAAACCAGAATGGAATTTATGGTGAAATCCAGCACGATCGGGGTCAATAATTATGGCAACCTACGTTACGTTCTATATACATCTTCCAACCTCCTGGTGGAGGTTATCTTGAATGGCAATCTAGGATATGGCATAACATTAACCATTATCTTTGTTCCTTCCATGTCTCTGTACCCTCCTCCCCCCCCCCCCTTCTATTGGAATACAATGTTTCTTCAAAATGTATGGTTTTGATGTAATGCTAAGGTAAGTTTGGTTGGGTGGGAGATGAGAAATCTGTGTTAGTTCTCGTCTCTGTGTGACACTGAACTTGCTGTATATCGTAAGGTTCCATAGACGGCTGGTCGGCTTTCGTCCTTTGAAGTCGGGAACCTACTAGCCCGGTAGACACTGGGCCGATTACATAGGCTAGGACTGCATAAAATCCCCCGCCTCCCCTGTTTTTCACCATATGGAGTGAGAAAATCTAGCGAGGGGGCTGGGTAATAGTCTACCACAAGCCCAGTCAATGCTCACGGCACCAGACTGATAGATCTAAATTCTAGATCTAGTCCAAGACGAGACATTTGAAGCCACACTGACCATCACTAGCCACTCAACAAAATGAGGTCAGTGGCCATAACATTACACAAATGCTCATTGTTCTGGCTTAGAAATCCCGTTGCATGCATAATCTCGGCAAGAGTACTGTAAAACTCCATTTGATTGTAATAGCCGTGGACGTAACGGCACGATAAAAAAACCCATAGATCTAGGCTAATTTCCGGATGTCACACCCGCGACTAAGCAAAGAAAGTTTGTACTTTTGCTAACTTGGTGTGTTTCTTGTTATTATTATTATTATCATTTAATTTATAAGAAACCTGGGATTTAAGCACTTTTCTGGATGCCCGGGATTTCGCTTGAAATCCGGGAAAATCCCGGTTTTTCCTGAAGGGTTGGCAACCCTGCATTATCTACAGAAGACATGCATAAATTTCTGTCTCAGCAAGTTGTACAAAAGGATAATACATGTGGTCCTGAATTTGTTATTGTTCAATTTGGAGTTATGAGATCAGGAGGAGAATGCATATGATTGTGAGTGGATTGCTCTTCTATTTGTGTCCTGATTGGACAGTATTTGGCACTGTCATTTTTGTGTCAAAAAGATTATGACAAAGCCTGTGAGTGTTACCTCTTGTAGCTCAGCCTCTGCTATCTGCTTCTGTTGTTTGACATGTTTGAGTTCTGACTGAACCTCCAGCAGTTTGGCTGACACACCTTTCTTCTCCTCCGCAATGCTGTTACAGGCACAGAGAGGAACAAAGATACAGTACTCATTAACATGAGATCATTCTGAACAATGCCAAAAAATAAAGAAAATAAGCCTCTGCCCATTCATCCTTCCTTAAGAAATGCTGCACCAAGCAGACAGAGACAATCAGTGTATTCACTAATATGGGATGGCTAGGATAGCTCTAGGAAACAGTGAAAGAAATCTTTGCATACTGTAGTGTCTAATATTAGTGCCGAAAGTCTGCTGGTATTATGATATGTATAAATTGAAATGAGGTTGAATTGTTTTTCTAGATTACTTCCCAGACATCATTAGTGACTTAAAAAAATAAGCTAAGACATGATCTGTGATGTATTCCATTTCACACGTACACCACAGGATAAGCATTCTGTAATTCTACAAATTACTGCAGATGAGACCATACAAGATCAAATATGCATTTGGCCATGACAGATCTTTTGTAACACAACATATTTCAAATACTCACAAAAAGATAGCATTTCAAAAAAAAAAAAAAAAAAAAATGTATTTCATAGGACTTAAAGTATTTTGGACCACTTGCTCTATTTCTTACTTTTATGATAAATATCATTTTTCTTCCTCTGTTCTGTATTTTGTGTCATATGCTTTATCTACACCTGGTCCTTACCTGCGCCGGTCAGCTTCCACCTGTTCTATGTGTTCTCTCAAAGCTTCCACCTCTGCCTCTATGTTCACTTTGTCTTTCTCCAGGCTCTCCAGGTGGAACTGCAGGTCGCTGACTTGTGTCTTGGCATTGTTCCGAGCCACTGGGGATCAGAAATGTCATAGATTAGCTTATCGTACTTCCACCATTGTGGTAGGTAAAGAAGATTGTTGCAGCTTTTTTTCAGATGTCACATCTGACACAGAATTCTCACATCTTTTACATGACTGATGAAAAGCATGCTACATGCTAGGAAAAAAAAGAAAAATCTTTTCACAAAGGCAGAAATTGCATGAATGCAGAAAAAATTCAGTGTCTCAAAAGTGCCCAAATAAACATTTCATGGCTGCACACTCTGATCTTTCCACATGCCTTCCCTCTATATTTTTATCAGATTTGGGCAAATGTGCCGTGATCGTGATATTATATTAGCTGATAAACCCCACATTATGCGACTACTCCTTACCTATCAGCTCCTGCTCCTTGCTGGAGAGAAGGTCTTTGAGCCGAGTGACCTCACACTGGGAGAGGGCCAGCGACTCAGTCAGGTCGGCCACTTTCTGTTCTGCTCTGTCCTTGTCCAGCCGGGCAGAGTCCAGCAACGCCTCCAGGTCGGTCTTGTCCTGAGCTCGCCTGGCTGTCTCAAGTTCCACAACCTGGATTGGAAGAAGGATTCTTTCATGATTTGATGTCTCAATCTGGGATAGAATTCAAATGCTACATGTTGTGAAAATGGATAATGTGAGTCTGATGTCCAAGTTTTTCATGTATGGAATTATTGGTGTCAATGGAAAGAAACTGAAAGTGCATTAGAATTCAAAGACAGTGGGCCTGTCTCCACCATGTCCCCTTTCCAGTGCCAGCAAAAGACAGATCCACTACAGGCCAAAAATTTAAATACTATATTATGCACTGACCACAACTCAGTGTGCCCTGGTACAGTGCTGTGCTGTCCTGAAACCCTGCTCGATCTATGCCATGTCAACCTTTTTGCCATCTGTTTCACCTCTACTGCTTCAATGAAATTTTATCACCTCTCCTTTATCCAGCAAGGGTCCATTCCAATTCAGACGCATGTTTTTGACGGAACGGGGACATGCTTGCTGGTGTTGAAACGGGGGCATGCCACAGATAGATCCACTATGTTTGAGCTCTTACTTTTGTGAAACAGATGATTGATCTTTGACTTTTTTGTGCTAAGATATTCTAGTTCAAAGTTAACCCCAAAGACCCCATGGTCAGTTAAATCCAATTTTCTCAAAAATGCCCTCTTTGACATCTGATCCATGTCATCTAATTACATGACATATTATGACCTCTGTGAGTTCTGACATTGTATATCTGTCATCCTAGCCGGTGAAAAGAATCAGCTACCAATGGGCTCCATTGAGAAAATAGGATTTGACTGGCCATGGGGTTACAGATGTTAACTTTCAGGTGGGTTCATGGAAAAGTCATAGCTAAATCATGTTCTTTTGTCAAAGTAAAACATACTCATTTCCCTTTCTGCCGACACCGACAAATCTGTGAATACAAACTTTGATGTCAAACTCATTTCAAACAGTCGCACATACAATATTTCATAGCCTGTATCTAACAGAGTAAACAAAAGTCAAATTTACCATTACTACTGAAAGTTCTCATGTTAAATATATTATCAACTGCCATGGCTGATTATAGTGGCTGCTGATCAATACAGTCTTACCTTATACAGATTAATACCTTGCATGTTGCATTGAATGTTAGTTAAATATTGTTACTGTACTGGGATTGTGTTATAAGTCATTTTCAACATATCTGGGAGATCAAAAGCAAATCCACTTTCTGTTCTGATATTACTGGATTTTGTTATTTCCTTTGAACTATTTTTTCTGTGAAATATTCTGGCGAAACCTATCATTTTGAAGACCTCTCTAACAAAATTTCAAGGTCGTTGACATATAACTTTTATTCACCATAATTAACTATGAGTATATGACTGACCTTGCTTCTCTCATTGTCCAGTAAAGTTTTCAGACGATTGACTTCAATCTGTTCTGCCGCCTGAGCCTCTCTCAGCTCACCCAGCTGTCTCTCCAAGACATCTCTCTCTGCCTTCAGCGATGTGTTGGAATCTTCCAGAAAACTGTCTCACAAACAAAAGCAAAAAAACATAAAATTTATCATATCTGTTGTTGATAATGTGGGGTGGCTGTTTGCGGAAGGAAGGCAGTGAAAATGTCTACATACAATTTCTATGGAAACTTGAAGACCTTATTTCATGAAACTCACTCAATAAAATGTGAGAAAGTATCTTTTTGGTGGTCTTTAACAGCATTTCTATGAATGGCTAGCATATCACTATCAGATTGCTTGAAGTCATAAAACATGGGCAATACACTTATGTTCATTCACAGAATGCTGTATGTATCTGAATATCATATCGTGAAAAAAAAGGATCTCAACCAAAAAAAAAATGAATAAAACAGGACAAAACAACATAACAAGACAAAAAAACCCCCCAAAACTTCTATCAAAAAAAAATAATGCAAAATTTTACTCTCATACCAGTCTTCCATGTAAATTAAATATCTGAGAAAAAAAAAATGAAAAAAAAATATGAAAGAAACCATCATCAATAAAAATTGTTTTGCATAGCTCTATGTGTTTATATTAAAAAAAAAGAACACATGACCACAGCAATTTTGGATGGCCTAGCTTTTTCACACAATAGCTTTCATGCAAATGTCTTGTGGAAAAGTGGAAAAATTAAACTAAAAAAAAACAACAAACCAACAAATTTTCAAAAAAGAACAAAAATAAAACCTTGTAAAGTCTATTATAATTTCTCTGACCTAAATTTTTCTCGCAGCATCTCTCCTGCCTCGTGCGCCTCCCGACACTCGTGCTCCAGGCCCTGCAGGGCGTTGGACCACTCGGTCTGTTTCCTCATCAGTTCTTCCCTCTCTTCCTGTGCTGACTTGAGAAGCCCCAGCAGATGGCCATCCCTCTCAGATTTGTCAGGCAGATCTCCCGAGATCAGCAGGCATTTCAGTTGCTCAAGCTGGGGACAGAGGGCCAGATGAGGTAAGATGAAATCATTGTTCAAAGCTTAGTGTAGAAAGTGCCTTGCTTTGGACGTGTGACAGTTCCACTGATATTATTTGCATAGAAAGGTTATCAAAATGAATTCTCTTTGGAAAGCTAGAGGCACTTAACAATGACACAGAAACACATTCAGAGTGATCGTACACTTCTCCAATGACTCCTGGGCTCCAATGAATTAACAATAAACAAAACTAGGAGTTAGTAAGTAACACTTGATGGAGATGACAAGTATAGCTGTTTAGCTTTCAGGTCTCATTATTCTAAAGTGTTGAACCAGGAAGGGTCCAGAGAGCCTTTTCCTAAATCTAAAAAAAAAAAAATATCAGATAAGATAAGAAAAAGTTTAAAAAAAAAAAAAAGCAAAACACTACTTTCTGTCCACAAGGGCGCTATTCTTACACATATCACAATGAATAACGATTTATGCCACAATGACTCAGGTAAATCATTTGATTCATCCACAACAATACAGCTATTATCACATCTGACAACAAAGATAAAACAGGATAAGATAACACTTTACTGCTCTCAAGGGCACAACTGTTTCATATCACATCAAAATGGATAGCAATTTACTTTCCAACAATCACTCAAAGCAGATCTTTCAATCACCAACAGTGAGACATCCAATCATATCTGAAAAGCCTAGGCTTACCTGTATGCGAGTATTTTCTAACTTCTCAGTCTGTGTGCATAAGGACTCCAGCAGTACTGTCTTCTCATCCACCAACTTGGTGTTCTCCTCCGTCAGTTCATTGACAGCATCTTGTAAATCACCCAGTTCCTGGTGGCAATCAAAACATTCACGACATATTCAGAGTGTGTTACACTAATCACATATATTACACAAAGTAATTCTATCTCACAAGAATACTTCTGAGGTAAGGCAAAAAGTGTTTGGATCTCTTAATTTGGGGGATGGATGCAAATAAGACTGAATTAAGGAATACAAGACAAATCAAATTATATAATCATTCTAAATAAATTAAGAAAATAAAATGTCTACCTGATGATCTGGGGCAAATATGGTACTGATAAGACTAAGAAGGAAAAAAAAGAAAGAAAGAATAAAAGAAAGAAAGAAAGAAAGAAAGAAAGAAAGAAAAATTGTATCTCACATGAATGGTTCTGAAATGCAGGAAAATAGTGTTTGAATTACTTAATTGGGGTTTGGGAGCATAACATATGACAAGGTTACTGATAATACATGATAAATAAAATTAGTCTTATCATTTTAATAAAATTAAGAAAATAAAACGTCTGCCTGATGAATTTGGGCAGATGAAGAGGATATAAACATCGTGTGTGATAAGACTGAGAGAGAAAACAAGAAAGAAAGAAAAAGAAAGAAAGAAAGAAAAAGAAAGAAAGAAAGAAATGAAGAAAGAGAAAGAAAGAAAGACAGAAAGAAGAAAGAAAGAAAAATTTTATCTCACGAGAATGGTTCTGAAGTATAGGAAAATAGTATTTGAATTTCTTAATTTGGCTTGTGTGGGAGCAAATAAGACTAGGCTACTGACAATACAAGATAAATAAAATTATTCTAATTATCATAATTAAATTCAGAAAATAAAATGCCTGCCTGACGATTTTGGGCAGATGAGGAGGGGATACAGATGGTGTATGACACAGATTGAAAGAGAAAAAAAAAAAAAGAAAGAAAAACAGTGAAGTAAGAAAGAAAAGGGAAAGAAATGAAAGAAAGAACTGAGAAATAAAGAATCAAATAGAAAGAAAAGAAAGAAAGGAAGAAGAATTAAGAATTGACAAGAAAAAAAAAAGAATCAAAGAGAAAGAAAAGAAAGAAAGAGAGAGAGAAAAAAGAAAGAAAAAAGAAAGAAAGAGAAGAAAGAAAGAAAGAAAGAAAGAAAGAAAGAAAGAAAGAAAGAAAGAAATGAGGATGAATTTTATGTCTGGTGGAATGATGGGAAGAAAACAGGGCGGGGGGGCAGAAAGAAAGAGACAAAAGAAAAGAGAAAGGAAGAAAAAAGACTGGAGGGGCGTGAGACAGAAGTGAAGAAGGGCAATGAATGTGAGTGAAGAGAAGGATTTCCTCACTTGTAACGTGGCCTGAAGCTCCTCTGTGGTGGAATAATTGGTCTCCTCCATCTGCAGGATTCGCTCTGTCAGGCAGGCCACCGAAGCCTCGCTGAGTCCTCCATCGCTATTGGCTGACTTGTTGCTCTGCTTGTCCCAGTTGGCCGTGTCCAGCGACAGCACCGAAGGGTGGTCTGGCGTCCCGCATAGGTCGGGCAGCGACATGCCTGGCTCGGAGGCCGACAGAGAAGTGGACCTTCGCAGATCCGACCCGTCAGCTCCCAATCCTAGTCCTTTGGGATCACCAGTGGGTGGGATCGGGATGGCATTGGCTCCGCCTTTAGCCCCGCCCCCATCTGTGGACAGACTGTCACAACTAACGCTGGCAGGCAAGCAAATGTCCGAGCTGCTCTCCTGACTCTTGGCCGTGCTGTGTGAAGAGAACTTCAGCATTAGTTTCTCAGAGTCCGTTATCTGCTCCGCTGGGAAGCCCAGCTCTTGCAGTCTGTCCAGAAGCTGTTTGTTCTGATGTCTCAGCAGCTCCATTTCTTCCCGATCCCCGCAGGAAGACAGCTGGTCTTTCAACCTCTTTATCTCGTACTTGTATTTCTCAATCTCGCCTTTTCGGCCTTCAGCCATCTTGGCCAATTCCGATATCCGCACCTCCATGATTTTCTTCTCCTTTTCAAACTGGGCCAGAAGTTCGGCATTGTAGGCCATGACGTCGGCGGGCGCTGATGTCCGTTTTTTCATGAATTTGTCTTTACAGATATTCTGCGTACTCTGTGCCCTTTTGATGGCCAGGTTGTTCGACGACTTAGAGGATGCGGACTTTAAGCTGGAAGAGCCTTGACTAGTCTTATCTATGGATTGCGTACTGGAAGCTTTGCGTATATTGGAGGTCAGAGAATTGGGTTTCATTGGTTTGGGTTTGACGAACATGGCGTTCTTCTCCCGTTCTTTCAGAGCCACATTCTCTTTGTTCTTCTCAGCAGCCCGCACGGCCTCAGCTCTGGCGATTGAGGCGGCGTTTTCTCGAGGCCTTGGTGACTCCACCACGGTGGTGAGGGCCCGGCCTCGCTTCTGGCTGCTCAGGTTCTCTTGACTCTTGCTGATGAACTTTTTTCCCATGGCTGGCTTGCCGTCCCTGTGTTTCTCCTTGCGGCTGCTCAGCCCGGAGTGGTCCGACTTGGATTGCTTCATCCCCATGATGGGGACTATACTAGTGATGTGAGCGGTAGTGGTGGTGTTAGTGGGAGCTGGAGGTGAGGTGGTTGCAGAGGTAGAGGATGTGGTGCTGCCGGAGGTGATGCTGGCGAAGGTGCCGCCGCGGCTGGGGCTGGTGGAGCTAACAGTGGCCGCAGCAGAGGTGACCGGCTTGCCTGGACCGGCACTGGTGGGTGTGACCACCTTCACACTTTTCTCCTGTTTCTTCATGGCTAAAGTTGGTCAGTGGTTGTGGCGACAAGATCAGATCTGGAAGAGACATAAAAGACATAGCAGTTAGCAAATCTGTCCAGGCATTTCGAGAACTGTTCAACCGCGAACTCTGCTGGCGCTAGCTCTCATAACAGAACAGAACGGCCTCTCGACAGGTGTGAGATGTTCCGTCACACTTATATAAACTTTCATTCTGATTCTTAACCAGGTATAAAGATCAACTTATGAAAGACATCAAACTCACGGAAAGGGTGGGGGGGTTCTTGAGTTTCCCCGTATTATTAATACCCATAGTCTCTTTACATAATGCATTCATTTATTATATCATTCTTGGGCAGTGGTATTAATTAAATGAATAGAAATGCACAGTGAGTCCAATATAAATATATCTATATATATATATATATAGGAATTGAGATCGGTGGTTTTCATGGGCATCATATGACTGGAGACTGGGACAGCAGAGGTGTCCCATAGGTAAGTGCAATGAACGCCTCACCAATTTCTATTTACCATCGAAATCCTGGAATGGGAATGCTAAATCAATGACTGTCAGCACCAACAAGTAAATAACACAATGTTTTAATCTATATGTTTATCTCTATCTTTAAATAAAATA
>JBCEWB010077528.1:0-12973 GCA_039654565.1 Peronia peronii | reverse complement strand
GTAAGAGTTATATGAACTACATCATGACCTCACTTGAGTCGCCCGAAACAAACCTCTCCTGACCTGGTCGGCAACCCACGCCGCTCAGTGAGGAGAGTGCTGTAACATTAGGACGCCAGCCGCACACAGCGAGCAGCGCCCCTTCTCTAGGGCCGCTCGCAGGTCTGTTAAACAGATTTTCAGTGGTACTGACAAGATCAGGGGGTTGATAAAAGTAAACAGTCAAAATAATACTTCACAATTAGCCTCAGATTGCATGGATGATTCTGTAGATTTCTGTTGTCCAGCCTTTGAGTTGAAGACTAATAGTGATGCCAGAGAGGTCTTAATTTGATAGAGTTTAGTCAGTATTTGTTGACATGTGTTTCCATTTTATTTCCTCATGACAACTATACTTTCTACATTGATCTGTTGCAGTCTAAGAATGCAGATTTTTACTCCCAGTATGTGACGGAGGATTTCACTACTTACATCAACCGCAAGCGCATGGATTCTTGTCATGGTAATCACCTGGAGATACAAGCAATAACTGAGATCTTTAATAGACCTGTGGAGGTCTATCAGTATGGTCTAGGTGAGGGATTCAATAATTTCTGTATCTGAGTATCCAGCCATGTGGCCCAGATAAATGTACAAATAACAAACATCCTTTGTTATGTATGTTGATATGTCATACTTTCAGGTCAATCTTGCATTTTTGCCATTCGCAATTCCAAATGTTTTTTGGGGATTTTTTTAAAATTCATATGATTTTTCTGCCAGTATCTTGCATTCCAGTGTCTCCTCTTTCACTATCTGGCCAGAAATGTGCTTTGTTGTTGTTTTACTTTTCTTTGTTGGGTAATGTTTTGTTTTCTGTTTAGTGACATTATTTGGGTCTTCCTTCCAAGTTGTTTTCTTTTTTTCTTATTATTTGAGTTTATGTCTCAAAATCTGTGTTTCATTGCATTTAGTAATCTTGGAATTTCTATATACAATTATATACAATGTCCAAGTTATCAGTGAGAGTGCAATTTTTTTATTTTATTGTGAGGTTTCATGCCTAAGATATCGGAAAAAGTGCTGAAGATATTCAGAAATTCACAGGTGGAATTTTCTTTTGAAGTGTACATATATGGAAAATATTGAAGTGTCATCGTCCAGAGCAATTTCTAGTCGATGTGGCTTTGACTTCAAGTCCAAGCAAATTGAAAACTTGTTATTGTAGGGATTCAGGCCTACAAAATACACAGTGCCAAAAAAACATGATGAGCAAAATGTTTGCTTTCATTAGTTAACTGACACGGATGGAGATAGGGCAGGATCTATGTCATTCTCTTTTCTTGTTTGTTCAAACTTTGCCATGAAAATAAACACCTTAATTCATTTGCTACGTAATTCCCCCCCCCCCCCTCATTTTTATATAATTTTCTGAGGAAGAAGCTCTTTTTTGAGCTGACAGAACGGCTTATCAGGGGGAGCGGAAAATTCTTGAGCTCATCGGTGGGCTCATCCGAATGAGTTAAATATAGGCTGTTGTCTTTTTCACTGTGTTTCTCTCATCTATTCTATGTGTCTGACACTGCTGTCAGCGTAGATGACAGAGGCTTTTCAGTAGTGGACTGTCACTGTTTCATCACCATAGATCTGAAATTGATGAACTGGACACGTCGCCACTTATTAATATTATTGTCATTATGTTTTTGTAATCCCTCTTCTCCTCTCCTTTTTTCCATTCTTTAGAACCAATGAATACATTTGATACTGCATACAAGACAGACAACCCACCCATTCGACTGAGTTACCATGGCAACGTACACTACAATTCAATTGTGGATCCCTACTCAGCCTCGATAGGTGTGGGACTGGGTCTGCCAGGTCTTCAGCCAGGGGTAAGTTACTTTAAGCTGGAATTTTCTGTAACTACTGCTGTCATGTTTGTCTTCATATGTTACCATTCAGTCCTGCATTCCAGAAATGTATTTGCTGTCAGACCATAGTCGTGGTTTTTGCTTGTTCATGTTGTCAGGGCTTTTCATCACTCTATGTCAGGCTTATTGAAATCTTCTCATGATAAGCGTACAAATGGTAATGCTAGTGGCAATTAACGTGTATTAACAAATTTTATTTGCTGCAAGATACGTATTTTAGGAAAGCTTTATCTGTGGTGGGTTTGAGGTTTTCCATTGATAAACAGTTCAAATATCAGGAATGTAAAATTTCTGATTGGAGTCAGAATTCTGATTTTCTGACCGCCAACTTTTCTACTTTTGGCCGATCAGCTGCCGACTTTTGCTAAGTCCACAACCCAATTGTGGTTCTGTGATAATTTTTAATGCAATACAAATCTGAATGATAAATGTGAAACTGAAAGTACGATAGAATTTTGCGCACGCTCTGGATGTGAGCCAAACTTCTGTTTGGCAGTTAAAGTTCATAGTGCTTAAGTTTCTCACACCTGACAACAAGAGTGGTTGCGGTGAGAGTTGTTGATGGACAATCAACACATCAGAGCACCGACAACAACAAATAACATGCCCATAGTCTTAGAAAGACTAACATAAGAAGGCAGCTGTTTGCAATCTAGATCTAGGAAATAGATCTAGTTACTCTTGGTGATTATGATGACAGCACTGCCTATGGGATCTTGTACATTTTTGGAATTTCCACTAGTAGTATAACCTGGTAATCCCAGTCTTAGATCCCTGTGAAAACTTTCAAACTTCTCTCAGCACAACGCAAACTCCAAACATTGAAAAGTCTGATTTTTTTTTAAAAGCATTCTACGTAACCAGACAATCCGATCGCTGTGATAAATGGCAGATTTTTCAGACTTTTTGGTGAAAACAGTTTGACATCCTTGTAGTATACTGTATTTGAGTTTTCCTATTGCCATGGTTGCTGTCAAGACCGGAATTTGTGATAAGTCACTGAATATTACTTTTTTATTTGGATGGCTGTTGTTGACACATACCCCAGTGTTCAAACACCATGTGTATTCTTCCTGGACTCTTCAGGGAAACATCCAATGGCAGGAAATTGGTAACAATTCTATGGCTTCATTTATGTCTTTTATCACCAAGATCTTAGAACTATAATCAGTGATTTTCCTTTTTGTCTTCCTCAGTTGGCAGACAGAAACTTGATGAAAGATGCAGTAAAGAGCTCTGAAAACTTCCATATAGAACAGGTACCAATAAATGTTATGGTTTTCATAAATTTTTTCAAGAGTTGAAAGGTGATTATCACATTTTCTCATGTGCTGTTTATTTAAAACATCATATCATTTGTTTTAAAGTCTCTGATACAATTACATTCTGCAGTTATAAAATATGCAGGAGATAAGGATTACATGAAAATACCAAGACTTCTTTAGGTTACTGACAGTTAATTTAACCCCTTCACTACATCGGAGTTTTGCTAATTTTTACAACACTATATATTCGGGCTCTCGTTCCAGTTTACATAGGGGTTTTCATTGTTTTGTGGTTGTGTTCTTTGATTGGGTATAACAGCATAACTAATGAAGCTAACTATGTAAAGTTGCATATTTTATGAAAGGTAATATAATGGACTTTCATTTTATACCAGTCAAGGCCAGATAATTTTCATCTGTAATAATAAAGAAGAACTAGCAACTGCACTGGGCCTAGAACTACTAGATGTAGATCTAGATCTAAATAGGTGTTTACAATCCTACTTCAGTCACAGCAGTTGCACTAGCAGTATAAAAACCTGAGTACTACATTTCAGCACTTCCAGACTTCATGAAATTGTATCCACAACTTGTAAACTTTATAAACAGAAGAGTTATAGCCGCTCAAAGAAAGGCCGTACGATGTATGTCCAACTGGTGATTGGGAACATGGGTTTCAGTCTCTTCCGGGACATACATTATACGGCCCGACATGAAAAGTTGTTTACTTCTGGGTGGTATGGCGTACATCGTAAAAAGGTTAATTGCAGAGCTTCAGGTACCGACTGGCAAATTAAAAAAAAAACAATCAGAAGCAAGTCAGACATGAATTTAGTTCATGAAGTAACCACAATTTGCCCAGGTTAATAGCTTATGTCAAAAAGTGAAGATTGTTGACATGTAGCTCTGATAGATTTTGAAACCAGGGCAGTGCTGACAGTATAATCCCTCTTTATTCACACCACTGCTTTAAAGAATAGGCTAGAGTATTTCTCAAACTGTATGTCTGTCCACAGACTATGCTAGAAGATAAGCTGCGAGAGACAGACTGGGAGGTCACCCAGGATTCTATAGAGGAGCAAGTTGCTAGGGAATCCTATCTACAGTGGCTGAGAGAGCAGGAGAAGGCCACTCGCAGGACAAAGGGATCAGTAAGTATCAGATCATTTCTCCCGTAAGTCAAAGTTTAGGAAGATTACAAGTTACTTACAGTTTAGATGTAGGGTTATCTGGTCATTGAGTTACTGCTGAGGATACTTTTCTTATAATCCTTCAACTGTCATATTTGTCAATGATACTATATTTTTTAGTTTTTGGTTGTAGAACAGTGTGACTTTTCATGAAAAGGCCAATTTTTCAGTTTCAAGTTTTGAGGTCTCTGGTCAAATAAAAGAGATCAATTTAAGGGACTGTTGGCATCAGACCTGTGAATGAAAAGCTTCAGTAGCCGCAGAAGACCAGGGCAGGTGCAAATTGAGATTGGCCAGAGTCACTTCTTGTGACTGAAGTCTAGTGTAGCCAGTGAAAATCAGTTCTCATGAAAAACAACACCATACATCACTACCAGTTGTGCGTGGAAGTTTGTGACCTAATGGATATGATGGATGGTCTCTCTCAGATTGCTTTTCTTGACGTAAACGTAACCCACCATAATCCACCTATCTTATTCTACTAAATTTTGATATAGATCTATTTGTCTTTTATTGAGATAACCTCCACCGGGAGGTTGAAAGACATATATAGAACATAACATATTTGTCTTTGTCATTGACTTAAAAATCATCTGCTAGATTTAGCTATCATTTTTTGTGATTCACATGGAGAGTGCTCAAAGAAAAAATATGCTGTAGTTGTAGTTCTACACATGTACTTAGTAAGCACTGTAGCTCATGAGGTGCAGTGTCTAGCATGAATCATGGTGAGTTAGGAGGAGGAGTCAAGTGGTTCCATTATGCAGGAAGGAAATCAGGCAATGACAATAATAGTATCAACTTGAAACACAAGCCTGAGCTCCACTGTAACACAAGAGGAAGGCAAATATTCATACAAGACAGGGATGGGAAAGGACTTTGGATGGCTAGTAAAACTTCTTTTTTTTTTTTTTTTTTAAATTTCCTCAAAGGTCCCCCATCTCATAATGATTATTTGACGATTTGCTGATGCCAGAGTTTTTTTTTTGTTTGTTTGTTAGATTGGGGGGCTGTCTATGTGTAGGCAACTGTTAGCATTGATTCTCCACATATGGATTTGTAAAATATCTAATGACAGAACTATTTAGAAGAACAAGCAAATGGCTCTCTTTTGTAGCATGGGAACTGCTTGCATGTTCACTAGGGTTTATTTCTGAGAGCTTCCGTTTAAAGTGACCTAATCTCTACTTCTCATCTGTGAGCTCTAGATCTCCTAGGTATATCGAGATCCCAGATTAAACCATACTGATCTCTATCATTAATTGTTATCAAATTGTCTATTAAACAAAATGAGAATTAATTCTTTAACCCTTAATTTGCTTTGGGAGTGTTAATTAAGTTTCAGGAATTTTTTTGACATCGCCCAATCACAGAATTTATTCGTAGCCACTTATTCACCTATAATGGTCGTAAAGCAGAATCTCTTCCTCTTAGCAGTGCAGGTTTTGATCCAAAGGAATTGTTTGAGCTGCTCTTTGTGCAGTTTGACTCTCCGGAAATAAAGGTTTCTCACCTCATCTCACCTATTCCTTGACCTGTGAACACCATAGGGCGCCTTTGGCGATGAGGCCTGGAACCTCAAACCTCCTCCAGTCTTCCACTGTTCTTTGAGAATTAGCAAATCTCATTCCTGTCCATTCTCGAATGTTGCATCTCTGCGTGTGTTCCTCTTTCTTCGTTATCTGCAACTGCTTCTGATGATTTTTGCCAAGGCCTGCTGATTGGGACATATGACCATTCCATCTCAACTTTCATTTTTGCGCTATTGTGTGGAGATTTTTGTGATGTCCTAAATCTTTCTGGATCTTTTTGCATGCCTCTGTATTTATTAGCTGGAAACAGAATTTTAACAAACAGTAAAGTGTTGGTCACTTCTGGTTGACATAACAGTGCTGTTGTATTTTCTGTACAGACCCGGTCAGCCAGTGCCACCTGTAGCTCTACCAGTGAGATGAACCACAGCAGCGCCCTGGAGCCTGGACCTGTACGCTCTCCCCGACAGCTGCGCAGCGGTAACAATAGCCCCTTGCAACAGCAGCAGATGGAAGATCAGTTTATTTCTCAGCCAGGTAAGTCTCATGTTGAACTTCAGGGAGATTCGGGAAGTGGTGAGGAAAACCATGATGCTACAATTTCTACCAGTCAGTTTCATGCCAAAGAAGCATTTCACGTACAAAATTTCCTTTCCCCACCCTAGAAAGTCAAATAATTGCCAGCCGGGTGTAAAAAATTAGACAGAGGCCAGTTTATTGTAAACAGCACAGGAGAAAAACACACCAGGTCAAAAAGCAGATTGTCCAAGAGGATTCAAGGGCCCCTGTGACCATCATTAGATAATCACTCTGGCCTGGCCTGAAGAGAAAAAGAAACCATAACAATTTTTCAAGAATCTTATGTCAGAGGCTTAAACCAGCCAAGGAGTGGCAGTTTATCTTATTTCACAAAACATGTTCATATCCTGAAATACTCTAGTTGGTAGGAAAGCAGATTTTCTGGCTGTCAGTGATCCCTTTTCTGCCTATCTTTCTGGATAGAAACATGTAATTTTAGTTTTACCTGAGCATGTGGTATGAAATAATAGTAGATGAAACACCTGTCTACCTTCTCATCATAAGAGATTGACTTCCCAGTATGATCAATCCTAGTAGGACACTAAGTCAGGCAATGTCTCCACCGCACAGTCACAAGGACAAGGAAGCAAATTTAGGATAAAGCCACAACATACCTGATCTTGTTTTGTTTTGTTATTCCCAAAGTTGGGAAGAGAGTGCCTACCTGCAAGAATCCTTTCAGAAACAACTGATTTTTTTTTTCCCTAATATTTTTTCTAGAGAGTCATTTTATTCGATATTCACAAAAATTTTTTGTTCCATCTCTTGACATTGCAGGGCTGAGAAAAGAGCTGGCTATAGTGACAAGCGGTGACATATTCACTTTCTGAAGAAATGAACACTGCTCTTGTCTATAATAATTCATTAGTGATGCAATAGTATTTCCATAGTGGTGCTATCTTCAAAATGGCTATAAGACGCCAAAGGCACTGTTAGTACAAGGGCAATCCACTGTGATTTCTTGCATATTTGAAAAGGTCCATAATGGAAACAAATGATATGGAATTTTCAGATGTTACTTACTGTTATGCAATGAAGAATGGGATGGATTTATGGTTTACTTTGCACAGGCTCATCCAAATCACCCCGCCATAGTCCCCCCCAGAGCTCAGTCGGCTGTGCAACCAACAGCACTGTCGATGGTGCCTGCGGATTCAATGAAACCGCCTCAATGATGGATCATCTGCCTCCAGCTATGTATGGTAAGTTATAGTTTTGATTGTAGCTGCAACATTTTTTGGCTTTTTTGGCTTAGAGCACTGTAATAGCATTTACGACCTTCTACAATGGTGTGTCAAATTTACCAACTAGAAATAGACGAAATAGTAGTTAGTGAAATCCTGTGTATTTTTTGGAGAAAGTGGTGGAAAAGGAGGAAATTTTTCATGTTATGAGGAGAAAGTAAATAATTGAACATATTACAGACCTGCCTACCCTCCCATGTTACACGGGATCCTCCCATATTTCGATCCATCATCTCGCCCTTCTGTGCCATGAATATAAATTCCCGCTTTCAGGCGACTTTGACATTTTATATTGTTTTTCTTTCCGTCTCATACTTTGGTGTCATTCAGAATGCCACCAGAGTATTATCGTCACCCTCAGTGCAGAAAGTAAATTGCACTCGCCCGTGCGTTGCTATGAACAACGGTCCTGCCTACTGCTGTTGCCAAGACCGGTGCCTGTAGGCCAGCAGTGCACGATGTAGTCCAGTCCATACATGTAGTATTACGTGTCGTACCACGCCCGTCCTGCCGACATGCTAAGAGATCGTTCACTTGCGGTGTTATTCATGATCCGGTCGTCAGTCAGCCTGCGATCAGTCTCATTGTTTCCTTCTGAAGCTAAATCTTTGAGTAACCACCCTGTCCCATCCAGCCTCTCGTTTTATCTTTTCATTTACAATGTGCTTGTTGCCGAACATGGTTAGTAAAGTTATGACTCTCAATGTAGATCTATCTCAATGTAGGATCAGTCACACTCACATATGTGGTCCGATGCCAGTGATCTGTTTAACTTACAAATGTTTATGTCGTCATTACCACAGATTGAAGACAGTAGGATGCCCGGTATCTTGCATCATCATTGTAGATCTAGGCCAACGGAAATCTGTTTACTTTACATAAAAGGGAATAAAAACAAAAAAAAAGACCCCGAGTTTCAGCAATTCCTTCACAAGTTTGGTGTGAAATTTGACCCACCCATCGTTCTATGGAATGTCCGTGCCAGCACTTGTGACGGATGTTTCTCACTCATGGGCTGTTTTCTGTCTGTAAGATGGCTATTATTGCACCAACTTCTTTTTTTTTTTCTCGTGATAGTCATCACTGCTAAATTTTAACTGCTTCACTGCTAAGCATTAGTGATATGGTCAGTTTCCCTCTCTCTGTCCACTGTTATCCCCCACCCACACTCAGTCTTACCAGACATCTGTTCCGTAAGCCAAAGACTGCAAGCACACCCACTGAGGTGCTTACTCTTCGCAAGCAGAAATGGCAGCGCCCATCGCATTCAAGACAGCCAATGGCATTGATGATTCGGGGGCGGTGGGGGTGATGTAGGAGTTTCAAGTTCAGCTCTCTGTGAAAACATCTGTTCTAGTCCTATGAGGGGGAATGGGGAAACTTTCAAACCTGATTTTTTTTTCTTTTTTTTCTTTTTTTTTTTTTTCTTTTTCTTTTTTTTTTTTTTTTTTTTTCCATCAACTTGCGTAGGAATGCCGGCATCTAGCTTTTCAGATTGATAAACCATGAATCTTTCGCACCTTAAAGACTCCTTCACTGTTAAAAATTGGAAGGGACGTAAGCGGAAATTTCGATGTCCGTTGAACTGTGATCCAAGAAAAATGCGGCTGCACCATACATCATGCGGCCGCATTTTTACCTGCTTGCCACATGATTGCTGCACTTTTCAACGTTTTGGCTTTTTTTGCCATTTTTTCACATTTTTCAGCATTTTTAATTATGGGAGAATAGAAATTCTTTGTTGATTTTGAGATTTTTTTTAATTTGGCGGACTTTACTTACCTGGCATAAAAACAAACTAAATAACTCTAGTAGTTTCTTTATTGCTGCAACTATAGTTGACCTCTAAATAGCCTGCAGCACTTAATAAAGTCATAATGTAAACAATGGTCTAGCAAACATCTAGATCTACAAAAAATCCACCAGAATATCTGAGAAACGCCGTTGTGTATCCCTTTTTTAAAAAAAATCTAAATGCATGTACGGGTATTTTGCCGGGTGAGGAGACTGAAGGTGACGAATATGATGATTCTGGGTCAGAATATGTGGGTGAACCAGAACCGGACTCTGAGACATCGAGACTGAGTAGTGACGATGATCAAGCCTGGCTTGGTGTCCTCAACCGATAAAGGTCTACATAATTTAGATCCGAATCTAGGCCTACTGCTATGGAGAGGGACTATAGAAAAAGGGGTAAGGGGAAAATACTGAAGAGAGGAGGGCTTCCAGCAAAGAAATTCAACTCTAGGCCTGCCTGACATAGCTAGTACGAAGATATGACCTTGAAAAAGTCTACTGGGCTGACACAGCGGCTGTCCATCCAAGCAAAAATCGTGTTGTATCGGGGATTGAAAAGTTGGTTGCAACAAAGAGGACCACTGTGTGATTTGCTCTTTCTTTGGTGCATAGCTTATTTGTCGGTGGGACCAAGGTATAAAATCTAGATCTAGTTGTTAGTTCTAGATTTAGTGATAGGAGCTGTTAGTAGTTGAAAGATATTTAGAGCCTAGATCTAACTGAAGAGAAATGGACCAGTTCATCAGTGCACCAAAACAAACTTCTAAAAGTGGACTGAATGTCACGCCACACCAGCAACATGCTGAGTATAAGGAGTGGACACACGTCTTGGGAGGCAAATTACCTATTTTATATTCCTTGCAATTTGGTATTAAATCACAAAAGAAAATCTGTTCTTGCTGCACATAAAGATACTACAAAATATATGGCCAATTTGAAAGCCTCACTTGATGATACAGTAGAACATAATTTGAATCAATATAATGTGAATGTTAAATACCATTTTTGGAGCCTATGTTTGACAACCCAGTACCTCCTTTTTCTGTTTTAATCATTATTAGTACACCCTTTTTGTAAAATTACATGACTGGCTGAATAGACTTTGCCACATGGGACTTGAAAGTAAAATTGTTCACTTTTGCATGAGTGTAGTGGTTTGGCAGGCAGAGGTACAGTAAAAGGTGTTCAGCTATATCAACTTTATTCATTGTGACTTTTGATAAATGCAGTGATATTGGGTTTTCGCCCTGACCATTGATCTTGTATTTGTCATGTTTGTAATATAATTATGGAGCGAGGATCTGGAGATTATCCATGTTAGCAGTGGCTTGAAGTGTTTAGATTAATTACTAATCCTATTACCTGTAGTTAGACCTATGTTAATATATGCTCGCTAATGGGCTGTGCAGACTGTTATCTGAAAACATTATAAAAATCTATCGTAATTCATAAGTGGCACTTTTTCGGGGACATTTTTTTTTGAGCATTTTTGGCATTTTTTGTGGCATTTTTGGGCTTTGAAAATGGCATTTTTCTCGGATCACAGGCTGAAAATTTACCAAACTCAAAATGAAAACTTGTTTAATAATTCCAGAAATGAGATATATTTAGCTGTTTTATTGTCATATATTTGTCTATGTTTATATCAAACCTAAATCCTAATCGCACATGAGAGGATTGATGAGCAACCATAAACATCTGTTTTGTGCTTGCCAAGCACTCTGTTCCGTAAGTTGTGCTAGCCAAGCATTGTGCTTGGTGACCACATGAAGCCCTGCGCTTGGCTACCGAACACCCTCAGTTGTGCGTGAGCCAACTGACACTGTCATCCACTTTCCCACGGGCAATCAGAACCATCAAAAATCTGTTATGCAAGGTTACTACTTGTTACATGCAGAAGCAGATTATTCTGGCTCTCATTGCTAATTCATCCCCGAATCATCACTTTGTCGTACCTATCGAAAGATTCTGCGTGTAGATGTGAAACACCAGTCAGTGGTCCGAGCATTGAAACAGATGATGCTGGCTGGCGGGCTAAATGTGAACCTACCACATGTAATAATCTCTTCCCCACCTCCCGTCATTGGCAGTCAGTCAGACTAGCAAGATGGCAAGTAATGCCAGCATGCTGTAAGATTGACTGCCTTCAGAAATGTGAGAGGAACGCACAAAAGAATAGCAGGTTGTGCATTGTATCCTCCAAACTTTTGTGAAAGTTGCAAAGTGCATCCTCTCTATGATTGACAGAAACTGAGACTGCTTACTAGTACTATGTACATGTAGTGAATCTGAAAAAATAAATCTAAATGTTTAATATTTACACTGAATGGAACTTTAATTAAGTTCATGTACTGATGCTCTATTGTTATGTAATACATAATTAATAATTCTATATAGGGACTATGGATCGGTAAATTTCGCGCCTTTTCCCTGATTTTCCCTCCTTTTTGAGTCAGATATACCTCCTCCGCTGGTGTGAGGGTAGGCAGGTCTGATATTATTCCACCATTTTCTCCCAGAAATTCCTTATAATTTCAACCAGCTATTTTTAGTTGTAAATTTGATCCACCAATGTAGAAGTCTCATATAAAATGGAAATGGTTATGCTTCGCCCTCCCATAGTTAGTAACAATCCTTCCACTTATAGTGGCTAGACGTTCCCAAAAGAACACACCAGCTCACCATGCCAGTCATTCAGAAAATCGTTCAGCATGTCCTACAAATTTTCACTTCGTGAGTATTGTAAGCCTTGGCTTGTAATTAGAAGTGTGTCTTCCCTAGTTAAGTTCAGCATGCCTACTAATTATATGATTGAGGACATAGAATGGCTGAAACAGCCTAGCATCAGAGGTTGCATGTTCTCAATCTCATCACGCACTGAGCGATTTGCCAAGCAGTGAGATGTTCTGGTGAACATTGTCACTAGTCAGCAAAGTACTGGGTTTATATTCAAATCAAATTTATTATAATAATATTGCTATGTTCTGGCTAAAGTAGTAAAATAGCTTTTTTTTTTTTTTTTTAATGTGTATTTTTTTTGGAAGGGGGTTGGTTCTAGATTTTCAGGAAAATCGACCATAAATCTAAGACATAATTTTTTTTTTTTTTTTCTTTTGAAGGTTATATTTTTCATGGAGGGCAAACAGTACAAACATAGAAATTGTCACACATGAAAATTTTCCATCACCACTATAATAGTCACTCTGTAATTATGAGAAGTTTCCATTATGCTGATTTGGAGCATCAAAATTTGGATTCGGCTTATTTTCATTTAGTTGGGAGAATCCAACATCACTTTACTTTCTGTTGTCTTTTCAAAAGTGTTGATATAGATCCATTGCATAAATTAATGGACAGCTGCTTAAATTTTTGTTTATTTGTTGTTTTTTGGGGGGGGGGGGGGGGGGGGGGGGGGGGGGGGGGGGGGGGGGGGGGGGGGGGGGGGGGGGGGGGGGG
>JBCEWB010077506.1:0-12974 GCA_039654565.1 Peronia peronii | reverse complement strand
TCCCTACATTTCCATGCATGATACAGCTAATTCCTATGTATAGAACCAAAGTTATGATGATTTTTCTGCGGTCATATGTTTTTTCATGCGTGCATTCAAATATGGCCTGGCACAAACGTGGAAACCCCCCTGGCATGGAAAGAGTTAAAGCAATGAAGCGGAAGTGTCCAAAGGGTGAGAAAGTGGAGCTCTTTTGGATCATGTGATATGATCTACCCAATCACATAGCGCATTGTGAGGCGAAATTGCAAGAACCCTGCTCTTTCTTTATGCTATAGAAACTGTTTTCATTGGTTGTTTTTGAACTTGGCTCCAAAACTATGCCAATGAGGTGAAAATAGAGAAGACAGCCGTCCCAATGATACCAAATATGTTAGGATATTATGTGCACCCATTACTGGCCCTTGAGGTTCAGGGAAATAACGACAAAAATAAACAGTTGAATGCATAAATTTACATACCTCCTTGAGAAAAACCCAATTTTAATGAAGAAATATTTATAAATCGAGGGTCAGACCAATATTGTCGTGTTCAGAAATGAATGTTCCTTCGATATCTGCAATAAAAAAAAAAAAAGCGATATCTGACCCCCCTTATCACATTCGAAACCTGATTTCTCAGTTCCTACCCAGCAACTTACATCTCATTTCGACTGGCCACGAGACATGTGTTAGCTACATAATTAATTACAAAGATGAAAAAATAATTGTACGATAGCACAATTTAAATTGTTCTTCCTGTTAAGCCTGGCCTGTGTAATACCTTATATTTCTTCATTAAGCACAACACCCCTGGCTATAACAAAGAATTCCGTCTCCCCTTTCCCAAATCTGTTTTTTTTTTTTTTTGTTGTTGTTTTTTTTTGTTCTTCCAGATTGGCAGAATCTGTATTTGTAACTGAGATTGAAAAGTGAGATTTCAGTGTAGAATTCATTTGATAGTGACTTGGAAAAAAATATATTGTATTTGTAAATCTATATTATTGCAAGTTTTCAGTGCAAAATGTTGCATTGGAAGAACAAAATGTAGATGACAAATACTCCCAGTGAAATATCTTATTAATGCTGCACTCTTTTACTTTGTTAAAGAAGAAATAGAACATGTAATGTTTATTTAATTTTATACTAATTATCATTTTAAAGTTAAAATACGGATATCATGTCATCAAGATCTGTTTAAATGTTTTTCCTTTCAGGTCCAGAAACTTATGCTTGTGTCATTGGAGCTTGTGTCAAGATATTCCTCCAGACCTCA
The DNA here is from genome assembly GCA_039654565.1 of Peronia peronii. Taxonomy (NCBI): domain Eukaryota; kingdom Metazoa; phylum Mollusca; class Gastropoda; order Systellommatophora; family Onchidiidae; genus Peronia; species Peronia peronii. Next base: position 11,720 of record JBCEWB010077506.1, on the reverse strand, counting down.
CAATGCTTGCATTCACTATTTTATAGTCAACCATTTTTGCACTGTTCATTTTCAGTGTCTGTGTATTTTTATTTATTCATTTTTTTTCTTCAGCATTTCTTTACCTCTGATAGGTTGAGGTATGGGACAGAGCCACCTGCTGTCTGACAGATCTTCATCCTGTCTTGTCACTTAGACCATTCAGTGTGTATATCATAAAAATTGTACATATTTGACACTAGCAGGCTGCATCAGCTATTCTGAACACATTATCAGCATTTGGATTTCAGCTTCTGTAGAATATTAATTGAATACAGAATGAGTATTCACTTCCAGTCCATGCATATAAGATGAAATGTCAAAATTCATTACATGGAAGTTTGAGAACAGTGTGTGTCTTTTTACTCAGATATGAAGGCCTTGAAATGTCTGCCTCTAAGGTAGGTGAAAGGTATAACATGGATGAATGAATGAAAGGTATATGGAAGTATTGTGGAGTAATGAATTTTGTCTAATACTTAAATATCTATGACAATTTCAAGAAGTCAAACAAGATTTTTAGTGTTTTACATTAATATTAGCTGCATTATATTTAGTTATGGATAGGGGGAAAAAAAAAAAATTGAAACAAAAAGTTGAATAATCATGATCCCGAACAGTTCAAGCAGGACCAGTGTATTTGATTTAGACAGGATGAGATGTTGGAAGTTACAGTCTACTTGGAAAATGGGTTGTAAGTCTAGATTGGAAATCTGTTTTTACTGGCTCTTGTCAGTTTTGAGGATATGAGCGTGATAGACACCCAAATTCAGTTTGAAATACCAGCTCAAAACCACATTGTTTAGAAGTAGACAAAGATGATAGTAGTATAACGATCTTGGGTACTTTTCATTATTTTAGAATTAATGTAATTGGACTGTTTGATTCACCCAAACATTGGTAGATCTACAAAGACTGGAATTCAGCGTATAAGCTTATTAGTGTCATCCACTCTAGAGTCCATGCTTAGCTTGTTATGAAAGCAATCTTTTTATTGTGTCATGGAGGAGTAGGTGTCATTGCTTTCTGGTATGTAATGCTTTCTCATTGTAGGTTTCATGTTGTATCTTTCATTCCTAGAGTCCTAGATCATAGTTGTTCAAATGTTCCTACATCCTCCAGATTGCCCCATTTAATTTTGTTTTGAAATATTGCTATATCGTGTTACAGTGTAATCCTTACACTTATATAGTTGTTTTTTTGTGTAAGTGTGTATGCGTTAGTATTTATTGTATTATCTCATACAGTGTTATATTATGTCTAAATTAAAAGAAAACAGATGCTCTGTATTTCTTTTCTCTATTATAATCATTAAAATGGAAATGAACATGGTTGTTTAGAGTCTAATAAAGTGCCCTTTTTTTGTCTTATGTATATCCAGCGTTTCATTTTATCCAGCTGTGTAATTTTGAATAGCATCTAGGAGTTTTTGTAAAATACTCGTGCAATCATTACGCAGACTTCTTTGTTTTCACGGTTTTTTTTTTTTTCCTTCTAGTTTCATATCATAAATAATCCTATTATGTGCTTGTGGACTCCCAACAATAACATACTTAGAAAACTATATTTTTGTTTTTGGAAGGAAACTGTGAGCTATGGACAGCAATATAGCTAGACATTCTTTGATGTGATCATCACATTTAAATTATGTATTCTCAAACAGAACAGGGTAGAGAGAATGATAAACTGAAGATCCTCGACTTGTCTTTGTAACCCACTGCCAGTAGTCGGATATGGAAGTCCTGATATTAGAATTTTTATGTATTGATAGTGACAGTTTCATCATCATTATACAGATAAAAAATGTTAATCTGTCATCCTGATTAATTCCCTTACATTTTATGTTACCAATAACAGATAGTTAGGATAACGTGATAGTAAGTTATTCCATCATGTTCGTGGTCCTGATTGGTGCATCTTCCTTCTAATTAAATTCCCCTGAATCGGTTAATTTTAACATCAAACAAAATAAGTGATGGCATCGTACATGTATGAGAACTTACTGGCGTATGAGAGAAAAGGCATTACCAGCATCATATGGAAATGCATTTACATTCTGTATACATCTTCAACCACCTAGTGGAGGTTATCTCGACTGGAAATGCAGAATGCTCATTTATTGGCTTTTGATTATAATCTTGAGTGTCAAAGTAAGTCGTGTACGAATTTAATTATTATTATTATTGTTATTAATTTTTTTGTTTTTGTTTTTCTTCTGTTTGAACTTTGCATTTGTTGAAAACACAGTTTGTCAAGTTATATGTTTGTCAAGTAGAATTTGGTCTGGTAAAGTAGCTTGTTTTTAAAAGTACATGGAACGGAATGAAAATAATGTCATATCATATGATTGTTTGATAGACAATTCGTTTGGAATGTTTGATAGAATGATTTCAGTTTGCCATGTACCGGTACTATACTTGAATCTGTTCATGATCCTGCCAAGGAATAGCTGTTGTTCTGTGTTATCCTGCATTTCAGCATCCACCTTGACATGTACACAAATCACAAATCCATTGTGTACAGTTCATTCAGGATGCCCACTATTTCACGTGTTTGTTGGATTGATTCCTCTGAAAAACCAGAAATTATTTACATAATTGAATAATTATTGTTCCCTCCTTGTTTTCAACAGACTAATTTGTATAACTTTTGTAGAAAACCAGAAAAGATTATTTGGCCATTGTGGAACAAATAAATGATTGTTCTTTAAATAAAATTGAATGTGTTAATTTCCATTTTCCATTCTTTTATATTCTGTTTTTGAGTTTGTATGTATTTAAAAACAATGGATGAAAACTCGCAGACTTACTTCAACATATTTGTGAGTTTTAGTATTTATACAGATATTTTGTTATAACTGTCAGTCAATATCATCAAGTCCGTTGTTCTTTTGTCTCGTGTCAAAAATATACAGGATATTTAAATTTTGTTATAATCAACAGTTAAAAGAGCCTGAAGAATATCATATTATCTAAACTTTCTGCTGACACTGTGGGCTGTCCAATGAAATTGTCTCATGGCCAGTGGAAATGAGACGTAAGTCGCTGGGCTAGAACAGAGAAATTGGGCTTTGCGAATTTTTTTTATTGCAGAAATCAAACGTGCATTCATTTCTGAACAAAACAAGATCGGTCTTACCCTTGATTCATAAATATTTCTTCATTAAAATCAGGGTTTTGTGAGGTAGGTATGTAGATTTATGCGTTCAACCGTCATTTAAACTCAATTTTCTCGGAATTTCTGTCATTGCTGGATCCCCCTTTGTCTCTTCAAACTGCAGTATCTCAGGCTAGAATAAAGCTAGCTCAAGACTTTTTTCACCGCCTGAAAGGGTATGAAATAAGCTTTCACACGATATCAAAAACCCCATTAGGTGAAAAATCGACATACGTCTTATTTTGACTGGCTGCGAGACAAATGAACTTGATTCTGAACACTGAAATTGCACTGAAAGTACCGTTTTCATGAATTTGGCTTTAAATGCGCTAAAGGCAGAGGGATTTTTCAAAGGCTGAATTACAGTTTTCTTAAAACAGTGCCCATAGCACTAAGATAATTAGTAAGTTGTCTGCGCACAAAAAATACTAAAGGTTCAGAGAATAACGTATTATTACTTTATAAATACATTTACGTGTAACACAAACTCACAATATAGCAACCATAAGTAAATTCGCACACATATACACAAGAAAAGATACATCAGTGACAATAAGATAAAACAATAACAAGTACGTTACAGAAAGTCTAAAACTCAGATTCAAAATATCAAGTTTTCAGGATGTATTTGAATAGCTAAAGCATGGATAAAAACGGTGGCACTGGGTTGTTGGGTTTGTACAAAAATGCAGGAAAAAAAAAAACGTAATGATGATGGCCTTTATATTGGGCATGAATCAAATAATTATTGTAAACAAAAGAGGATTTTAAACACATTTATCATTCAGATCCGTGTTCACATTATTTCTTACAAAATGCTTAGATCTGTAAGTCAAAGACTTTGTCATCCCTGCAAATTGACAACTACAGTAGTGAAAAAAACAAAAAAACGAACAAAATATTGTGAAGTGATGCGTCTGGTCGTCCATTCTAAATTATCTACATTGATAGCATAACAAATTGTGAAACCCAAACTATGTAATGAACTGTGACAAATTGGAGAAATATTTTAAAAATAATGATATATAGTATAATTTTCGTGCTAATGCCTCTCATGCTGTATGGACAAATGCTGGCAGTTGTTTTGGGACAAAGCGTCACATCATAATCTGGCTCAAATGCGTGATTCTTCACTCATCTATCTCATGTCTTCCATCCGTTTGTTAAAGGCGGATATCTCGCAAATGCGTAATGTGTTACATTCAGTCTAGGGGACCGGCTAGCAGAATATTCAATCTGCACTCTATCGCTCGATTACTTGACAGCGGGTTATTGTTTGCGATCAGCATTACGAGCACTTACACTAATGGTTCTCATCATAGCTTTTGTTTCATGTATATTTGATTTAATAATGTACGACCTGATTATCAATAAAACTCCTGTTTTAATTTATGGAATGTGACCATCTTTGATGGCATTTATCTCTGGAAAATGAAGAAATAGCATGTCCATCAAGATAACAGGCTTTAAAATGACACCAGATGGGCCCTCTGTCTTTTCATTTTCCAGAGATACATGCCATGAAAGATGTTCACTTTCTAAAACTTATCTTTATGCGTTTCAACAGTTTTACTATACTACATGTACTTATACCATTACTACTATTGACTCCTGACGTCTTTGCAGACAGTTGAAACAGTCCACTTTGCATAGACGTCCTAGATTTCGCTCTTCTCTCCTCCTGTAGTGCCTCCCGTGACTGATTCTTCCTATGTTTGCCGAGCTATGTCAGCCTACATGTACTCAAATCACAGACCGCATGCAAGAGCAGTGTTAAGCAGTGCGAATAGGAGATCATTGTGCCCAGCCCTATTACATTGTACTTTCCTTTGCCAGACAAAAGAATTGTTAAACAAACAGTGTAAAAAGCAAAAAAAAATGACTTTTCCACTCTTTGCTTGAAACACAGATCATGAAAAAATCGAGCAAAATTATGATTTAAAAAAAAATGTTTCCTTCTTACTGTTTTTTTTTTTTTTTTTCAAAATTTTTGATGATCGATCTTTCGAATGACATGAAGTATAGGATTTTTTCCTTTACACTGCTTGCTCAACACCTCTTTTATCTGGCAAAGGCAAACAGTAGGGCTGGACACAACGATCTCCTATTTTGGATGAGGATATGCTAGTGATAGCCACATTGTACCAGATACATTATCATTATGAGAAATGTTGAAGCCAGCAGAGATTGCAACAGTAGCGCTTAGAGACACCACCAATGTCCAGAGGAATCTTCATACGTGACTGTAAGTCATCGCTAAACTCCATTTATACTTTGACAGTTTCAGCGACCTGCTAAAATGAGATAAATGATTGTGCACCAACAAAATACTAAATTATAATTTACATGTACATGTATCTCCAACAAAGAAAAAAAGCACGTCTAATATGTAAACTCGGCTTATCACCATGGAGACAGACCTTGGGAACTGTGAGGAAAGGAAGGGTGAGCACTAGAACGACATATACTGTTTATAATAAGGACGATGCTATTGCTAGCAGGTGGTCAGAATAGTCCCAACGGTCTCTCGCTACCAGGTGGTCTTAATATTGTAAGTAAATGTAAAAAGGGTACTTGAATAAACCGTAATCTCATCCGAAATCCTAATCCTAACCCATTTCCTAACCCTAAATCTAACCCTAAATCAACTCTGATCCTAATCCTGGTGTAGTGTGGAGCTTCTCCTTTCTGGGGTCTAGAATCTAGATCTAGAATCAAAAGGGTCGAATTGACAATGTCCCGAATCAAATCAAATTATGCAATTTGACTGGTAAAAAAAACCTGGTTGCAATAGTCCACTGTGTCTATTTTGACCACCTGGTTGCACTAGTCAGTGCGTTATATTATGTTTATTATATCATTACAGTGTCTCAGAGAAATGGCAGGAGGACAGAGATCTGTTTTGAAATGTATCGGACAACATTAAAAAAAAATACAAAACAACAAAATTCTATCTGACAATTGACACCCTTCAATCTTGTGGGTCAGCTATAAATTACACATTATTTTGTGGCGAAAGAAATATCATTCTCTTTTTTTGTTCCTTTCTCTCTCTGTGTCTCGCTCTCGCTCCTCAAAAATGACAACCACGGGGATCTCTGTGACAAAACACTTCCTTCATTATTAATGAAGGGAAAACAAAATCTATTGATCTTTTAAAAGCAACGGAAAAACGGGAGCCAACACTATAAAACACAAAAATAATATTTGTCTCGAACAAAAAAATAAAATAAAAATCAGCAAATACATTAGGACAAATAAAATTATGTTTTCTCCTCTATAACTGACCAGCCAATTTCAAATCAAACTAAGAAAATAAGATAGTGCCATTACCTAGAAAGTTATTTATGGAAAAGATTTGACCAGATTGGTATTTTTTGCATATGCAGCCAAAGGAAATTCCAGTTCTAGTTTGTTTGTCTATCATTAAAGAAGGTTCCATATTCAGTTAGCAAAATAAACCCAATGCACATTAGTGTCATGATAATCTAACCAAATCACGTTTTCTTTCTGGCCAACATTGCCATGTAACGATCGAAGAAACAATGCGATATATTTATACAAATCGAATTAGTTCATTATATAGAATAGGCCTACATGGCCAACAGTAATGAAGGAATTAAGAAATAGAACACTAAGCCTGTACAACATAATATAGATGATTGTTCAATTACATAGCAACACGGTGATCCTCATGTCTCGTTATTTTCACCACAACGAGGTAATGTAAATATTGTTATCACTGGAACGATATTTGTGCATAATTTCATGAAACAAGGACACTAATTCAGATAGCCTCCACGATGTTTTTGTTTGGCCGAACGCATAGGAAGCACACGTAGCCAAGATCTCATTATCATTACTTTACATGTACATGTATATTATTGGTGTGAACTGAAGAGAGATAGGTTCGTAAATAGATGAGCTTTGTGTCTAATTTGATCTGAGACATGCAAGATATTGGCAGAATTAGAAAAAGTTCGTATATATAAATATTGAAAAATTTGGCATGATAGGGACTCTCAGAGAAACAAGATTCTTGTCATAAATTTCGTCACAGACAAAGTAGGCTACAAGAGCCATCAGGGAAAATTGAACATTGGCTCTCTCTTTTCAAGAATCCAATGGGTCACATTTGCACTACTGAAGATACAATTTTGAAGTGATAGATTTGCCATCTTTCCTGAGATGTGAACCCATACATTGCACTCAACATCGCTTTCCCTGCGTGTATAAGGCTTTGCATCTGACAGCAAAACACAATGAAAGTGTCACGATGCTGTAAGATCAGTTTTGTTATCTCCCTTCCCGTCGCTCATTCACCACTTCACAAGCAGCTGCTGCCATCTCTAGTCTTAAAGCCACTCCATATTTTTGTCACCTAAAACTCTATTGCAAACCCACTGTCGTTGGTTTAGACAACAGTTTGCATTATCGATAGTCGCTATAGATTCGGGGTGCTGTCTCTTTAATAATGATACGTAAAGATGCCATAGACCCTAATTATTATTACCCCATCATTGGGTTATTTGTAGAGACTAGAGACATATCGTCTACAGTGGGCAACTGTTTCGAACAAAAGCTGAAATAGGAAATCTGCTATATATACGTGAATTGAACTGAATTTTCAAGTGGTTACAAAATCTCCTTATACATGTAAGTGCTGTGAATACTGGCGTGCTGTATGCTATGCGATATGACCTCATTGTGAACTGGAAAACTTTGCTGTATAGACAATAGGCTAAGGCTGGCGGACAGCCACACAGACAACATTGATCCGCGGAGATCTGCGAGTGGCGACATCTGCTGTGGCAGGATTGGATGGCAACCTGCCTGTTTTCCAAACACTTCCATCATGCAACTGAATAATCCATAACCCCTTATCAGAGCAGTTAGATAGGAAATAGAGGCGTAAATCAGGTACCTACATCAAACATTTCGAACTGAGCAGAGTGATAGATTAGAAGTGAATGTTGATATCTATCAACAGCACGAGAATCGTTCTATTACCAAACATTGGTTTAGCATTACCCAACGGAAACAGAGAAAAAAAAAAAATACTATAATATTTGGATGGCATGAGGAAAATAGCCCTGGGACACGAACCCAATAATGATTTCCCCCAAAAATGAGCAGATTAAAAAAAAAAAACGGAACTGAATCCCCCGGTAGATCGATCGCATTCTCATGCAGGCTGTGCCGATAACTGCTGCCTACCCCTCTGCCTCTCCCTTTTACTCTCCCTTCCACATATTTTTTTTTCCAAAATAATTATTAGTCTATTATTATTATGTCAGTAATGCTGGATCAGAATTTTCCTAGCATGATGAATGTGTGACTTGCGTAGATGTATACATTTAAACGGAAGTACCTTTTTAAAAAAAAAGGGGGGGGGGGGGGGAGTGGGATCATTCGATTGCACAATGTTAGCAATGATATATATATATGAGTGTGTGTGTGTCAGATCATAACTAATCACAATTGATATAAATATTGGATTTGTCATCGGAAGCTCAAACATAAAGACAGGGTCAGGAATGAAGATGAAGTCCCTCCTCAATTTATTTGTCTTTCATGCAATGAAGTTATATCTAACAGATACTCCGGCAATTTAATGAAATTGTTGATCATGATAATTATAATTTGTATGAAACAATAATAACATATTATAGCTCTTGCCATAACGTCTTTAAAAAAAATGAAAATGGAATAATAAATGAGATAATAATAATCCATGAATTGATGAAATGTGATTGCATTTGAAGAGGATGGCACAACGCAGTCGGTAAGCCACAGAATGCATACATCCGACAGCAAGATTAACACTGAGGCTGAGGCACGATTCTCTCCCCTCACTGCACCCTTCCTCGCTCTGTCCTCTCCCCTCTCCCTTCTTCTTCCTTCTGCCCCCCCCCCTCCCCTTTCGACATTTTATATCCCCACCCCCTCCTTCTTCCCTGCTTAAACCATCACTTCAAGAAACAGGCCAAAGACACAGAAACAAAACAATCCCTTCACCAACCATGCTTTGAAACAGTCTTTAAAATTTGTCTTAGGAATTTACTGTTAGGAATTTACTGATCACTGATCTGACACTTTACTTGTTCTTTCTCTCTGCCCCAGTTCTTGTAACGAGCCAGCACAGTAAAATCCATTATAATACAGTCAGTTACTACTAGAGTCAATATTTACGAAATTTTGTGTTAAGGAAAATGCCCAGAATGACAAATCCTTTATCAATTCAAATAAATAGACCCCAAAAAATGCTTTATGAATCGATTGATCTAAATTATGAGCATAATGCAATGATAGTTTACTTGTAGACATTGGTGGTAAACTTCAGTGATTTATAGTGTCAATTTTTTTATCAATATACACAACCTCATAAAGAGACTGAATATTACATGATGTGATTGTACGTATATATTAAGTACCATAAATGGTAAAACGTAGCTCAAATGTATTTCTCAAGAAGAGTTCATAGAACAACAACCACATATATATATATACAGGTACAGCTTCACTCACAAAAACACTCCTAACGATGTCAGATTTAGATTATCTGAATTTTGAATGCTGTTAATACAGTGCATATTATTATTCTGTCGCGTATCTCCAACGTTTTATATTGCCACAGTTTAGCACCAACTAATATTCGTCCATCCTAGCTATGGTAACAAGAAATAATGCTTTTGTCTCAGAGTTCCTTTCAGTGATTCTGATCTTGACATATTTCCCATGTTTCTTCTCTGGGACAGCTAGGACTATAGATTACATCAAAAAAATGCACCACTACATTGATAAGAGAATGGTGCTGTGGGAATTTTATGTGGCGGTGTCGTGCACCTTGGAATATGATTATTTTGCATACTTTAATATGAAGAAAAGTTATTCTAGCTGACACAGACTAGAGATGTCCTGTAGATCAGCATTTACTGTTTTACTTTTTTAAAGAAAAGCTCGGATAGGTAATGGCATTACTGCATATATTTTTTTTCATATTGTAGGGGTTAATTTAATAGGCACAGGAGTTAACTATAGAAAGCATAACAATAGCATGAATGTATAAGGAAAAACATGAACATTTTACTTTCCTTGGTTTCAAAATTCTTAACCTAATTGTCTGTCCATGGTCATCTCTGCTTCAATACGGTGTGTGGAACATAAGGGACAATTGCCAAGAATTTCACCCATGTAGGAAATAATGAGGCTATGACTGAACTATTAGTGCTATGCCATGCAAATAACTCCCATTGACAACTGATACAGTTAAACTGACTAAGCAGTTTATTTAGACTTTTTCTAGGTTCTAGATGGGTTGCGTGAGATATACATTGGCTATACATATACAACTTTATTTAGTATTAAGGCAATACTTTTATTAAGGTATTTTGTTCTTAGCAGCTGATCATTTGCAATTTTATTTTGAACTACACGTATTCGTAAACGATTACACCGCTCGAATACTGAATCTGTGTTTAAAGAAAAAAAAAAGCAACAACATGGTTTAGCTTTTGATTGAAAGTATAATAATAATATGCAAAGTAATGATAGCTAAAGAATCCTGAGTTGTCAATAATAAAAGCTTCATGCCTTATGATAAAAGCATTACATGATGTCGACAGTATCTTCATTTGCATGGAACCACTGTACTGGGACAACCTACACAGATTAGAATCACTATTTTCGAGGGATATCAATAGGTTCACTCTGGTCCCATGTGATAGGATTTCTCTGTTTAGGTGGGGCACTCAGACAGCGGCGGCTGGGCAACCAGGGACGTAGTCTCAAACTGGCACTCCGTTGTAAGACAGGTGGCCCATTGGATTTACTGCCCGTGGACAGCTTTTTAATGGTCATGGCCTCGGACACCCAGTCTGGATGTATTACAAAGTATTCGGCTTGTCCAGAGTGAGCACCAACGAAGAAACCGCCATCGTAAGAGTACGAAGAATTCGGCCTGGATTTCGTTGGCTTCCCTGCTGGAGATGTCTTTTCTGACGTGGCATCGCGAGAGGAACGAGGAGATGAGGCAGATGAACCGAAATGTCTATGCATAAAGCTGTTGGTGGGCAGACTTCGGCTCATTACCTCGCTGCTGTCTGTCCACAGATGGGTTGTCTGATTGCGTCTCTGAAAGGCAATAGAGCGGCTGGTTGGCTGGCTGTTCATTTTGCCTCGTGCTCGGTGAGTCACTGTGTTAGGCTGATCGTTGGCACTACTATTATTGTTGCTAACGTTAGAGGGGCTTCTCCTACGTTCCTGACCGCCAGTTGAGCTTGATACGTCTTCACAACTGGAATGAAAATATTTAGAGTTAGTGTATTAGCATTTTGTTGGCACTGTGCTGCAGCTGGGCCAGCCCAGTATTGTATTACAAGTCCAGACCTGAATACGTTTTTAGGATTCTACTCTCTTCCCAATCCATCTATCCATCCATCCATCCATCCATCCATCCATCCATCCATTCATCCATCCATCCATCCATCCATCCATCTATCCATCTATCCTTCCATCTATCCGTCCACCCCCTAGCTGGTCATCCA
>JBCEWB010077495.1:0-12975 GCA_039654565.1 Peronia peronii | reverse complement strand
CTATCTATCTATCTATCTATCTATCTATCTATCTATCTATCTATCTATCTATCTATCTATCTATCTATCTATTCCTTCATTTATCTATCTATTATTTATCTGTTTGTCTATCTTTTCGTGTGCTAAGATACCTTCGACTTACCACTACTGACAACGTTTCCGCAGAACGCATTGGCCACTTCGGAGGAGGTAATGCACTGACCAGAGCCCATGTCAAAGTATTGACCCGCGGGACAGGGAAACAGTTCGAAACCAGACTGATGAAAGGAGAGACACGAGAATTTGTTGTTGTTGTTATTATTGTTGTTGTTGTTGGTGGTGGTGTTATTGTTGTTTTGTTGTTGTTGTTATTGTTTTTGTTGTTGTTGTTGTTGGTGGTGGTGGTGATGGTATTACTGTGGTTGTTGTTTTGTTGTAAATATTATGGTAAGATTGAAAAAAAAAAGTTTAATACATGTTTTTTCCTATTTACTTCTTTTGTTTTGTTTTGTTTTCGTTTTTGGTTTTTGTTCTGATTGTGAAATAAAGAACTGTGGTAGACACGAACTAGAACAGTGTGATTCTCTTGAGTCTCTTAGTGCTCTTAGTTTGTTACTTTTTTTTGCCGAAACTACCAGAGTTAAGAGACACGAGATGTGTGTTTAGACGTTTTCTTCTTTGTTCGCAAAACCAAGTTTACTAAGGCAAAAATATCGGTTATGGTACCTTATTAATTTTTTGTCGTGGGATTTTGCCTATCTTTCTGTTTGGCAGTCCAGTCATTCAGATAATTCTCTGGGTTTTTCTTTCCATCTGTGTCACTATGTCTATTAGTTGCTATCTCGTTCATATATTCTTTAAAATATACGTGTATTTTCCTACACATCACAAAGAGCTACTTAAACCGTCAATCACATTACTTCCCTTTGCCAAGTACAAGAGCGATGACATGAACATTGTAAAGAATGGAAAAAATCCCTGTTCCTCTTGCTATTGAAAATATAAGTTACAAAAAATTCTGAAAAATTCACCATATAATGAAAACGCTATAATTTATCAGATTTTTTTTTTTTTTTTTTGCTTCACGTGTTTCAAATAACAAGAGAAAATGTGATTTTTTTCCTTCTTGTAATGCTTGTCTTACATTTCTTATACTAGGCAAAGGGAAACAACTTGGCTAGCTGTAAAAAAAAAAGCTGATTATTGTATCCTGTATATTTCTCATTCCCCTTGTCTTTCTCTCCCGTTCTCTCTCTCTCTCTCTCTCTCTCAGTCTCTGTAACAGTAACAAAAGACTCACCCCGCTGCACTGCCAATACTCAGTGTTACACTTGGCTGGGTAGCGGGTAGTTGGAGTTGGACAGGTCCCTGCAATTAAACGACCCCAATTGATACAACTCATAATAACTCTGCTGATAACAATAACAATAAAATAATGTCACTGTAATAATAATAATAGTAATAATAATAATATGCAAAGCTACAAACAGAAATCACAATTAAATGTTTCCTATACTCTTTACAGTAACAATACATATAATGCATTTACCCTTACTTCAAGTAGACTCAAAAAAACCCATCATTTTAACATGTACAGAAAGAACTGATCCTCAGACGGTATCTGTCATTCTGCGTAGTTCCGAAGTAAATCAGAAAGGGCTTAAAGGTGATTTTGTTCCTGTTTACACGGCTTGTTCAACACCTGTTTTATGTGGCAAAGGGAAGTAACAGGTCTGGTCACAGCGTTCTCTGATGCTGCAGCCGTTAGATCCGATCTTCATACTAGGAAAACACACATGCTTCTACAGACAGAAGGTCAGCCGAGCTATTGCGCATGCGTGACATGACATCATACTGCGCGAACTATCGTCATGCAGTTTTGTAAACATGGCATTTCTCGTAGAACGGTCAGCCGGGCTTTGATTGGTTGTCTAATTTGATGGGGTGTTGCTAAATATAGATCTAGAAGTGGGTATATTCATATTCAGCGCCAGTTTCCAAATCATTTATAGATCTACTTTTTGTTTGCGTTTTAATAATTGCGATCAAATGATATGTAGATCTAAATTGTATACTGTACACTTAGCAAAATTGGAGATAGAATACGTGATCTCTGCACTCTGGCTAAGCGTGCTCTATAGATTTATGCCATTGCAGGTGATGTGGTGGCAAGCGCTAAATAGATCTAGGTCAGCCTCTATAACACTACTAATTTACTCCGATCTGAGTCCAATAGCACTACTATTCTGGAGGCACACAGAGACATCAAATTTGACACAATTCTCACTTATTACTAAAATATTTTTCTTCAAGAATTCTGCTTTCCTCTTTTTATTACTATTATTTAAATTTGTTGATTGTTTTTTTTTAACCTGAAGATTTCAAAGCACTAGATGTAGATTAGAATTTAAACCTAGATCTAGATCTAATACTTTGGACATTGGACCAGACATAACTAGAGCATACCCGAGAGAGAAAACTACTACAGGCCTATATCGGGCTTTATTTGATGTATATATATATATGAACCATGGTTATTTCCATGAGTGACAAACAGACATTAGATCTAGGTTTACGCATGCTGTAAAACATAGATCTATGTAGCCCTGACCTAGGCAGCAGTTTCTTATAATGGCTGCAAGTATTTCGTCACCTATAGAAATCCAAATGCAAAAAAAGAAGAAATGACGTGCAGAAAGGAACCTCTCCCTGATGTAGACTTGGATATAAATCTGGATTAAGTCTAGATCTAGATCTTATAAGAACAATTCTTTCATAAAAGTGGCACAGCCAACTTTGAATTATTCAAAACAATGACCAATTGGACTCGATCGGGACGTACATCTAGATCCAGATAGATTTACCGTCCGTGGGCGGATTATCTCAAATTTCTGTTAGATAGATCTAGGAGTTTAGAATGTATAAAAGCTGTAAGTGTTTTAAAAAGTCACTTGTTTTTATCTTTTGATCGTTGTTTGCTTGTCCATTCTAACTGAAATAAAGACAAGTTGGTGAATTACGGCTGGAAAAGAAAACCGAAAAATGTTTACATGCGATACCGGCAAGCCGTTTGACCCAGATTCTTATGTAAGCACAGCTGATTGCCCTTTCCGCACATGCGCATTAGGCCGGCTGACCTTCTGTCTGTAGACGCATGTGGAAAACACAAATAAGTAAGGGAGCAACTTTCACTTAAAAAGTACATATGAATATATACGGAATAAAAAAATCATGAAACATCCTCCCATTCTCTGCCCTCGTAGAATGTGGTGTCAATCTCATTACTGCATCTACAGTTTGTAGACCTTTTAACTCCCATGAGACTAGAAATACAGACGGCAAGAAAGTGAAGGCGAATGAGGTGATATAAATTGACAGGTAGATTTATGAGAAAATTGCCAGAGATAAGAAAAAGGCAAAAAGACAGACCGACAGACAGACAGACAGACAGATAGACAGACAGATACGTACAGTACTGGCAAGTTGCACTGGCTGCAGGGACACACACAGAGAGGGTTGAGTCAAAAAGCATCTCCCCTGGACAATTGTCTGGGAAACGGTTCAGTCCAGAGTCACACTTGTAGAACATCTCGCAGTAGGTTTCGTGCGCCATGTGGATGTTGCCAGCCTGTACCTCGACATCTTGGCAGCCTATGTAGAAAATATGCGGGAAAACCTGGAGTCAGAATACATTTATCTGCTTCCACATGTGTGTGTGTGCGTATATGTGTTCGTGTGTGTGTGTATAACAATAAGGGACAGATATGGAAGATGTGTGGGGGACTGGGAAATATAAAATTTAGAGTATAAAATTTTATACATTCCTTATTGTTGTTTATGACAAAAATTGGAAATTTACATTCAAGCTTTAAAAAAAATACTTTTTATGATTGGGTTTAGCTACATAGCCGTGCTACCATTTCTAATTATTTAAAGTAGACATAAATCGTTCCTACGATTCAAACTTGGCGATGAAATGTTTTGTTATAACTGTAGAATGTAAAGTAAGGAACAGCTGTCAAGCGATCAATAGGCTTAACATTCATCCCTTAAACTTCATTGTTTAAAACTTTTTGTCCACACGATGTTACAAATTGTCAACAAAATTCTCATCTCAAGGCCCCATTTAGGTATGTGCTGCTATTTATATCTTAAACATGATTTACTATCATTAAAGGAAAACTTGCCAACCCCCTCTCACTCGCCATGAAGCAGTTTCAACTAATACTTCTCAGATAACCCGACATATTTCATTAGAGAGAGAGAGAGAGCGCTATTAGGGTTTCTAAGTGCTGGAATGTTAAAATTTCTCTCGTGCTAGAATATTAGGATCTCCTTAATGCTAGAATATTACGATTTCCTTAGTACTAGAATATTAGGATTTCCTTAGTACCAGCATGTCAGAAGTTTCTTAAAAGCCAGAATGTTGGGAATTCTTGAGAGCTGAAATGTTAGAATTTCCCTAGCAGTGTAATAATAGGATTTTCCTTATAGCATTAAATTTGAGAGACTGTGTGACTTGATGTGACACAATTTTTTTATGAACCCTGTGTAATATATAGATGTTAATAGTTACCAAGAACTTACCAGGTGGGGGGCCAGGAGTAAACTGTCCACTGACCAGGACAACAAAGAACAGGAGACCAGCTAAGCTGGACAGCAGTCCCGAAAATGCCATGTTTTCCCTGTTAGAATTTGATCTGTGAAAAAAAAATTAGACCTGGTTGTATAATAATGAGATTCATCAGTGACAAACATTTTACAGTAGAGTCAATAGGACAGCTATCTTTTCTGTAATGGTTCGTTGGAACAGTTCTCCTCTTAAATTTGCTGCATGAACGAAAATGTGTCAGAATGTGTGTTGTGCTGTGTTGTGTTGGGGTTTAACGACACATCAGCGCGATTACGGCTATACTGTGTCAAACACGATAAGATACGTTTACACGTCAACAGGAAGAGAGGAAAGAAAGCGGGACAGAAGACAGGAGCAAGGAGAGAGAGAGAGAGAGAGAAGAGATGTCTCTCCTGGAATATCGAGGATGGCACTCTATGGGAGACACCCCACTGATGGCGGGCTTACACCGCCTGTAGGTGGGAGCAGAGAACCTACTTATAAACCCCGGGCCCCAGCGGGGACGTGTCAGGATGTATATAAATAAATAATAAATATGAATTATAATTTTAAAAAATATAAGCCTCTATGTGCAGTTCCTAAATGCCAGGGAAGAAATTATTGTTTACATATAATACTGCCATAACCGCTCATAATGAAACAGTCTAATCGACTAGGATTACTACACTACTACACTAAAGGAGGAAATACATGCAGTTAAAATCTAACAGTGAATCATTCTAAATGATACGATCTCATCCCTGATCACTATACGATCATCATTTGAAGTGAACAAGAGAAAGACCTCGGTAAGTTGACAGATTTTAGGCTGATAGCGAAGTCAAACAGCAGATGCTTGTGTTTATGAACCGAATCCAGCCCAACTGCACAGATGTTATTTATATCCAAGACCATTTTTTAAAAAAAATGTTCCTGAAGCGATACCACTGGTACCAGCAGCCATATCGTGGAGATAACATCTGTATTACTCATTTATCAATATTTTTAAAAAAAAGAGTCCAAATTTAGTGTAGATATTCAGTCATCTGTTAGATCTCGTGCGATGAAATGATGTGATTTTTTGGGGTTTGCTATTGTTGTTTTACTGCCAAGACTTTGCCCCACTTCCATCTCCTACTGCACCCAGAAACGGCAGACTAGGATATATAAAGGTCGTGATTCTGCAAGGATGTTTTGTGTTGGCAGAGGCCACGTTTAGTTTCTTGAATGATAATGAACGGAGTTTATAACATTCTTTTGTAAAAACGTTCCCCTTTTATATATCACCAGTGACGTTTTTTTGTTTTTTTTTTAAGGGTACCGCAATGGTGGATCTACATCTGACGTTGTGAGCAGCTTTGCACACCTTCCTCACTTTACAAAAGTAGAACTTTCTGGAATAACGCGTAACAAGAACTGCGTTAGTCCTTCAAAGCTTGGAAAATACATGACAATATCGTAAGCCAACAGGTCTTCATCACTGATTTTGTAGATTTTTTTTAAAAAGCTATGACATTTTTTTCTATATCGCTTTTTTTTTCTTTGGCTCTCAATACTTATACACCATGATGATGATGATGATGATGATGATGATGATGATGATGATGATGAGTGTCCTTAACACTCAAAATTCTTGTCGTCAGTTCTATTGAAACCGCCCATTCTGTGAATTAAGTGAAATGTGGGTTGATACGCATATACTATTAAGGTACAGGCATAACAAAACAAGATTTCAGAAGGTGAAGAAGACAGAGGTTTGAAGATGTAAAACTACCAGACGCAGAATTTCTGTTGTATGTAATATTGTGTCTCCAGTGCTAATGTATTTCCAAGATTGAAGTACAGGCCAAGGTGACAATATACATAGGAAATCCTTGAATGAATGGGATTCTGAAGATGAAATCTTTCCCTTACACGAGAGGAAAGAAATCATCGCTGATAATAATAATAATTGTAATAGTTTTTCTTTTTAAAGAAAATATTTAGAGAGAGATGATCGCCGAAGAGAAAACCAAAATGTGGATAATCAGTCCTCAGTTGTACTACCATGGTTTGGTGGCAATAGTTTGGTTTGACGCACATAATTTCCTCACTGCGTTTTTTTTTCTTTTTTTTTCGAATGTTGTTATTATAGAACTATTTCGTCTACATTGTTCCGAAACATCAAAGTAAATTGTCTGGGTTTTTTTTTTCTTTTTTTTTTTTTTTTTAACCTGATCATATCCTTTATTTCGCTCCAACAAAGCCTTCATAATTCGGTTCCTCTTCTGCAAGGTGAGGTAAATGAAATTATTATGGACTGGCATTGTAAATTCAACAACCATTTCGGTTTTCTAGCTTAAAGATGAATACCACTGATTAGTTGTGGCTGGACACTACCATTGAAACCATGTAATCTGGAGAAGTGATGTCACTTGAGAAATGAATCCATAATGTAATCGCTTTGAGGTGCCAGTCTGGCTTCCATTTTTTAAATCACACGAACTGACTAGCAACAAACATCTTCAATAAGCTGTACCTAGTTTGGACGTCACAAGAGATGTGCTGATTGCTTGAAGTTATTCTCATGTTATGAGCAATGATGCCTTACAGATATCACGACAGAGTTAGTCCTATCTATTCCAGTCGCTCCATAACAGTTTTACTTTGCTAGATTTGTTCCGGCATATTAATGGTTATCATTTTATTTGAGCAAGAGAAGTTCAATGGAATCTTTACTCTAGGAGAATCAGAAGAAGAGAAAGAAAAAAATGGATGGACAATAGAAAGAATGGACGGTAGCCAGCACTGCTAGAGTTCAGATCCCGATCAGAGGCTGAAAGAGATGGAGAGAGTTATCAAAACAAGGCTCAGTGGTGACCGGACAACCCACAGGCTAAACGGATCCCTGAGCTATGAATTTGATACGTTAACGTGGCAGGAGCAACAGCAGATTCTCAAGTTGTGCTTCAAAGATCAGAGCCAGACAAGTCAAACGAGCTCCTCGTCATTCAGGAGAAAATGGGAGACGTTTGCAAGCGCCTGAAGAGACATGAGGTGAGAGGTGAGAAGTCAAGGCCACTGGAAACAGCTGCATTCTCAATGTTGCAAAGATAAAACCATGTGTGAATTGACACTCCTATTCCATAGCTGCTTTCCTTTGAAACAACCCTTTTTTCCCCCCACTCAGTTACAAAAAGCGATGCTCAAAAAGATGCTAACTACACCTCAGTGTCTGTAAGATTGTTGGTCATGGCGATAATGACCACTGACATGGTACAATGAATGAACTAGGCAGGTGCATGAACACGGCATAGAAACATATAGTGAAAGATTTCATATTCTCCCCTTGGAAATGCGTTTTAGCAAAATTTATCACACAAAAGATCCTTCAAATTTCGAAGCAAATCAGGATGTGAACAGCTACCGGTCTAGATTTCAGACTCGTGAAACAATTGAAACAAGCGTTGGAGCCATAGAAAAATTGTTTCCCGCTGATTAGAATAAAGACCAGGAACTCCCATATATCAACAGTGACACACCAAAATATGTAATATAAAAAACTGACTGCATGGGTTACTGCATTAGACAGAGCGGGAGTATGTCAGGTCAGGGGTGTAAATAAAAATACTACATGTACTAATAAATGAATACTCACTGATAGCAGCGACTCTGTCTGTAGATTAAAGACCCAGTCCCCGTAAGGTTTCCCAAACTTCTGTATCAGCTGGAACTAGGGAAGAACTGCCTTCAGGTTTCGAGTGCTCGCTTTCATTTAAATACCTTCAGATCATTGTCTGAAGGCGGGGCTTGCCGTTTCATTCATTTTTTTTTATAGCGGACCATGGTGCTTTTTTCAGAACTCTGTTTGCATTGAAAATAAAAGAGCATTTGCCTAATAAAGTGCCCGAATACCGTCTGACATTTTTGGGACTGTATCTTACCCAACATTTTTTTCCACAATTTTGTATAAACAAACTGGCGAACCCCTGTTTGTGTCTGGGAATCAATATATAAAGTCGAATACAATTTTGAATCGATAAAATTAGGATAAAGAATTTTTTTTAAACGTATGGAAGACCATGTGCATCAGAGTCGGGACAAATCGAGAACGACTGAAAATCGTTGCATTGAGTGTGATCGTCGGACCAACGGAGTTTATGATATCAGGATAAATCCGGTATCAACATTTATCAACAAGTCTGTGATTATCAGAAATGCAAATATGTCATCTTATGTCAAAGCTCATAGACGTAGGCTACAGATTATAATTGAACAATAATGTAGATTGAGATGCTCAGATCATATGTGAAAAGATTTTTTGTTGTTGTTGTTGTTGTTGTTGTTGCTGTTGTTGTTGTTGTGTTGTTGTTGTTGTAGCCATTGCTGTTGTTGTAGCCATTGCTGTTGTTGTAGCCATTGCTGTTGTTGTTGCCATTGCTGTTGTTGTTGTTGTGTTGTTGTTGTTGTTTCGTGCTAGATATATCACTACTTTGCATCAGCAAAATTGCTGTCAGTTTGTGTCAGAATTTGACCGTTTGCTTTTGTAGGTGTGACGGGGATAAAGTCGAGATAAGATAAAATCAGATAAGATAAATTTAAATTCACTATCAGCTCAAACATTTGCCATCAGTATTACCCAAAAATACATGTATACTAATCACGAGCAGCAGATGAATCGCATTCAAAAACTTACTTTGTGTAAAAATTACAACTGCTTGTCTACTCAGCGAATGAGTGCATTGTTGACATTGTGGTGGTCATTTCACCATTGCTCTATGTAGGCTCTGCACTGCCTCGGTGAATAAGAACGACCACTATGCCAGTAATAAATAGATATCAGCAATAATGATTGTACAAGTACATTGTCAAGATCCGACAACTATAGCAATATTAACAATCTGATAGAGAGAACTGGCACCAGACAACAATTAGGAAAGCTACCTAGAGTGGGCTGGGGTTGGAGATGAGTCCGGAAGGGAGGAAGAAAATAGTGCACACCAATCTTTTGATGCTTGAAAGATAACGTGAGATTATATAGATACTTGTGGAGAGAGTTATCATTGTCTCCGAATCAGTTGAAATAGAAGTCAATGGTCGGTGGCTCATATTCCTCAAGTCATTGGATAGTGAGAATTCTGATTTGTAAACCTGAAGTTTGGAACACAAGAAACCTGAATCTGTAGGACAACTGGATAGTTTTTGTTTTGTTTTGTTTTTACATTTTTGGCATTCAAAACGCATAAAATAAACTTATCTTTGCCACCGAATTTATTACAGAATCATCTTCTTTAAAAATTAAATCGCTACAAATCTCTCCAGTGAATGGTCTTCCTGAAATAGCTATCGTATATTTTTGTTCTTCTGCATAGATTTCTGTTGATGAATTTTACAATATCCAGGTATTGCATCAACGTCAACCCTTCCTTATGTATTTGTCTTCCATACTTTTTTTTCTACCGCTTTCAAGTTTTGCATAATATACAACACACATACTAAAGCCACAGGTGAAAGAATTATTGAACTTATGCACTGCAGGGATGGGTTGTGCCTGCTATTTGTACTTTATTTATTTACTGCTTGTTGTAACCAAAGGCATTTTGCTTCTTTGTGAGTCTTATTGTAACAGCTGACATTGTGCATCACACTAGATAAACCTAGTTCAGTCTTACTTACATTTATGTTTTGTTTTGTTTTTTCACTCATAAATCACGAGATGTATGCAGATCTAATAACAATCGTCTGATGATTATTCAAAAACAATGTTAAAACGGTTTTCCATACTTAGTAAACGCTCGAGCTATCATCCAGCTCCAAAATTTAAGACGTCTTTCCAAAGTGACCTATGTGTGCACACTCTCGTATAAATAAATGCTTTCGTTTGCAATAAGCAATACCTGCTTCCCGCCCCCCTCGGTCTCCGCTTAAAAAAAAAGTCCATATTCACTGCCCTCAGTCACGTTCATCCCCCCCCCCCCCCAGCACACACACATACCCACACATCACAGCATCTCGTGTCATTTGAACCATCTCCTTGAAAACGTTTTTCTTCATCAGATGTTTGCCTTTGAAACCTTTAAGTAAAGGGGAAAAAACCACGCCATCTCACAGACAGTTATCTGACTGAGATAGTGTGAACAGCCAGGGCTACTCGAGCGACCGTTTTGCCAGTCACTCACTCCACTACCCTGTCGCCAAATTTGAATGCTGAGGAGTCAACTCTTACTTTATGAGACATATTTGCAGGGTAAAACTGACCGAAATTTCTGCCACTTTTTTGTTTTTGGAGCTGCGAAGATTATTTCTACAAAACTACTCATACTTTATCGAACTGCAAATATTATTTAGGTTTGAACAACAAACTGCCCCTAAATAATTCTTTTCCTGTTTGGAGCTCCAAAGGTCATTTCTGGTCAACCGTAAAGTAAAACAAATATCATTTGTGTTAAATAACATAGGACCTCAATTTTCTTTAGGAAGTCCAAAGGTATTTCTGTTAAATAATGAAGTATAGCAAATTTCTTGAGGACCCCGAATTTTATTTCTGGTCAATAACAAATTGCCTCAATTTCTCTAGAGCCCTCAAAGCTATTTTTGTGAAACAATAAAGCATAGCACATTTTTTGAGGACTCCAACATTTATGTCAGTTAATTTTGAAGACTAGCAAAGCTCTCGAGAATTTCAAATGTTATTTCTGTTCAACAACTAAATAGAGCAATGTGTTGAGCAGCTTCAGAGATCATGTCTGCCAAACAACAAAATATGTCTTTTTTTTTTAGAGTTAATTTTGTGTGTGTGTGTGTGTGTGTGTGTGTATTGCTTGTTTGTTGTTTGTTTGTTTGTTTGTTTGTTTTTGGTTTTTCTTCTTTGTTTGCCGGGTTCCAGAGAGTGATGGTATTAACCAACAAATGTGCTCAAATTCAAAGAATATGTCCACCAAAACACCAAAATGCTTCTATCAAGCTCATTGGTATTTGTGCTAAACAACAAACTATTTCAGTTTGTCAATTTCATTTCTTTTATTTTTTGTTTTGTTTTGTTTTGTTTGCTCTGTCGAGCACCATAGAGTATTTTACTTTTCAAAAGACATAGCGACAGCAAACATTAATTTTATGTTGGTGTTATTGTTTGTTTGTTGTTTGGTTTATTTACATCTATATCTATTCCTTTGCTGGCCCTGCATAATTATCTGTAACTTATGATCAAAAGAATTTTGCGTGTTTTTTTTTTTCTTTAATGAGTATATTTGCAGAACCTTTT
The DNA here is from genome assembly GCA_039654565.1 of Peronia peronii. Lineage (NCBI taxonomy): Eukaryota > Metazoa > Mollusca > Gastropoda > Systellommatophora > Onchidiidae > Peronia > Peronia peronii. The sequence goes on along the minus strand of JBCEWB010077495.1, from coordinate 1,144 downwards.
ATTCTCACACATTCAGGTGTGTACAAAGTTCACCTCTTACGGCACACAGCTGTTTACTCAGCTGACTGTCAGCCCAGGTTGATCTCGTCCAAACCAGGTTACCTTTTGTTGACTCGGCTGTGGTCAGCAGTCAACTTGCTAGGTGTCAAAAACCCAAACTAAAACAAAACGAGACAAACCAAAAGTTTTATCACTTGGATGTAAAGGTCTCGGTCTGCCTGCTCGGAGAAAAAAACAAAAGACATGAAAAAACAAATATCCAAATCTGGATGGCAAATACCTCAGATTCAAGATTAGCCTGGGCACTTGAAAGTGTTGTATTGTAACCATTTGGTCGCCTGGATTGCAGAACGCTTGACATGACGGGTAAAAGTAAGAATCAACCACAGAGATATAGATATATAAAGACAGACAGACAAACAGACAGACAGGCAAACAGACAGACAGACAGACAGGCAGGCAGACAGACAGACAAGCAGGTATCAATCTAAGGTACAACATCTTTCAGCTCATGGCATATAATTTAATCATGTATAGCTAAAAGAAAAATGTTTTTTTTGTTATGTTCTCAATCGCTTAATCAAAGTCAGTGATTTAAGGCGGGCACTTTCTTGAAAAGTTGTTATCTACTGACATGGAATGATATTGCTGTGAGTGTTTCTACTGAATGTCCACATTTGGAACTTCATGTCTATGTATTTCCAAAGCTTTGCCGATATTGAGATGATGGGCTGACTGGCCTGGCACTATATGTCTCCTTTCAGTGCCTTCAGGTGGCTGTGCTTAATGGGAATGCCAGTCTTGTGCATTTTCTGAGCGTTGGATTCCCTTTGTGCATGTTGACTTGAGCTTTTCGCACTTTGGAGCTCTTCAGTCGTATGGTTCAGTATTATGCAATCTGTCCGTACATCCTCCGGCTCCAACTTCCCCCGATCTGTTGTCTAGACCTTCCTGCATACCGATATCTCTCTCACCTACCGCTGAATAGCCCTCCTCCCCCTCCGTCACCTTCCCCCTTCCGAACCTGCCGCGATAATTATTTTGATGCCTGACCCCCCCCCCCCTCCCACCCCCAACCCCCCCACCACCACACCACTTGCAGAGGTTAAAGCGATGCTGGCTGTTTATGAGCAGGATCTTAGCC
>JBCEWB010077484.1:0-12975 GCA_039654565.1 Peronia peronii | reverse complement strand
CAGCAAAAATTGGCAACTTCTAAAAGCCGAGATAATCCTACTTTCTTAGGATTGAAAGGCTTAAGAAAAACAAACAAGAAACAAAAGCATTTCCAATCTTCACTTCCGTTCAACTCCATAAGGCGAAACACAATAATGTGTCAGTCTGGGTGTGTGTCATTCATTCACAACACAGTTCCGGCCACTGTGTTACGTTATCAGGGTGCCGGCGATAAATGATGACCAAGGCTACACATTTGCCTAGTAAATACGCGAAGCAGATATATTCCATAAGGTCTCATTCACTCACCCATTCATTCACTCACTCACTCACTCATCCATTCATTTATTCACACTCTCACTCATTCATTTACTCACTCACTCATTCTCTCACTCATTCATTTACTCATTCATTCACTCACTCACTCATTCATTTACTTACTCACTTATTCACTCTCACTCTCTCGCTCATTCATTCATTCACTCACTCATTCATTTACCAACTCACACACTCATTCATTCACTAATTCATCCTCTCTCTCTCACTCACACACACACACACACATCCGCGCGCACACACATCATTCGAACAAACCCTATACGTTCGCTTGGCCCACCACTAATGACCCACCGCATGCAGATCGATAAAGGTCAATTTTCAGTTTGTGGTAACCCCTCCCCTCTCCCTTACGACATCACCTACCCCGCCCCCCCCCCCATCCCTCTCTCTCTCTCTCCCTCAGTGCCGTAATAACCGATTACAATACCGCACGTGAGTAATTAGTCTAATACATCACGCAAACAAATTAGTGACTGTTTGCGTGTGTGAACGCGAGGGAGAGACAGAGAGAGAGAGATGGAAAGTGAGAGAGAGAGAGAGAGATATGGAAAGAGAGACAAAGCGCTAAATTATATATGGATGAGTGACGAAGAGACGGGTCCGCGGGGGAAGGGAATGGAAGGGGACGTGGGGAGGGGGGGGGGAGGTGAGCAGGCGCAGAGTAGAGAGAGGAGGGCTAGATAGAGGAGAGGAAATGGGTATGGAGGGGCCACTCACATATACGCACAGAGAGAGAGAGAGAGAGAGAGAGAGATGGAGAGACAGAGAGGCAGAGAGGGAGGGAAAGAGCAGGGAAGAGAGGGAGAAAGATGGAGAGAGAGGGAGGGAGAGAGAGGAGAGGTAATGGGTAAGGAGGGAACACTCATACATACACACACAAACAGAGAGGGAGAGGGAGAGGGAGAGAGAGAGAGAGAGAGGAAGAGAGAGAGAGAAACTGATATTTATTAAAAGTAGCTGGTATGTAGGGACGTTCTCAGATATGATTATTCTTCGTCCACAACAAATCCTGCCAGAACGCGATTTACGGCAAAATATGAATATATTACATGCAGTTCTGAAAGACATAAAAAGAACTACATCCATAAGTTAGAGAAAAACAATCTCGAAACATAATTATGTAGAATTATGATGATGAAAAACTATGACCATGACAATAAAGATATTCTAGCAGGATCAACGACTGCACTTTTGAAACATAAAATGTACATGTGTTCTTTGTTCGTTCACCTCCCTTATTGCAATCTGACAACTTTTTTGCCTTGACCTTTCCATGTGTAACATGAGCAACATTGCAGTGATAATCTGGGCATTTTGATACTGACAAAATTCTAGCGGGGCCATTTTATAACTGCCAAAAGCAAAACTACCAGGCCTGAGCCTCCACGATCCTTAAAAAGATGATTATTCTGAACTGAAGGATTCCTCAATTAGACACAAAAGCAAGGAATTTCTATTTGACCACGCAGCCCATAGATTGATCTATCAAATATGCATTGCCCGGCAAAGGACGAGAAGAACGAAAAAGTACGCAGTAACGTATATTGCCGAAGACGGGGCATACAACAGTACCAGGTGTTTTCTTTGAAATAATCTCGACTATAATGGCATTGTAAATAGCAAGTCCCGACCCCAATGGGGACTGTTTTTGACCAGCCTTATTACTTCCCTTTTCCAAAGGCATGAGCTTTGGAACAAGCAGTGTAACTACCGTAAGGAAAGGACAAAAATCATCAATATTCTTGTTATTTAGAAGATTGAACACGCATGCACACACATACACACCTACACACAGAGACACAGACACAGACATACCCACATGCACACACACAGAGCAGCGAAAGAACTTCTTTGATAAGACTTAAAGCAAGTGTGGTACAGAAGCTTATACGTGTAGTTAGACGGAATGTTTTCACATACCTCTCTTTTACTCCAACAAGCAGATAGAAAACATCAAACATCCATTGGCAACGGTTCGTGTTTCTGCACGTCTTGCAAAGGAATGACTTAAGTGATTGATGACGTTCAGTCACTGATAGTGTGTTGGCGTCGCTTCTATGTTCAAAACAGCCGTACTAGACCTTCAAATTAAAACTAAAATATATCAGCGTATAAATAATTCGTGCGTCTTTCTCCTAAAACAAGAATGGACAAATTGACAGGTCTTGAGCTTCATCAGTATAATATGTGTTACATTGTTCTCAACACATTATCTTCATCTCGGTTTTCAAGTATAGTAAGTCCATTTGTTACAGATTTTGGTATCAATGTGTTATGAGGCTTTAGCTAATTCCCCAACATGTTGGGATGTTAATGAAAGTAAAGTCGTAGATGATGTTCCCCTATTAGGCCTAATGATATCATTACGCGTGGGCAGGTGATCGACCAAGAACAGGTGTCTATGTTAATGTTACCCTACTTTTCTTTCATATATCGATACACTTTTTTTCCCACCCCACTTGGTCTGAGGACTTACCGAGTCCACGTTATCTTCTGATAAAGAGAACGATTGCACTGGAGACAGTCTGGGCTTAGTAGTAGATCCTAATGACACGATCAAAATGGTTCCTGCGGAACTATATTGAGAGATTATAGACTTACACATACTATACACACGCAAATTGTTATAGTGATCCAGAAAATAAAATCACTTGGATACATATTATGCAGATCTAGATCTACCTAGACCATACAAAAAGTAACTCACAATGTAATAAAAATCTACGATTTGTTTATCATACTCTATAAAGAATCTTTTTAGTCAGTCATGGAGACAATCTTGGTTTACAAAATAATATGAAACCTGTCTGCATTAATTATGTTTTTTGTGTTGGTTATGCTGAAGTGTAACGTCAAAAGGATTAGATTTAGGTCATGATATAGATCTAGGGCTTCGAACCTTCATCTTTTTTTTAAAAACTGTTCCTATGATGGAGACGAAATTTCTAGTATTTGACGTTCTTTGGTATCTAACTGATCTATATAGTGAATGCAAGAAGCATAGATCTTGTACGCCAGGATGATTCCCCGCTCCCATCCAGTTCGTCAGCGAGATTCTCGAGTTGTTGCATCGCGATATGAGTTTTCTCCACACAGGAAAACATGACGAGTGATAAAGCGAAACATAGTTCTTGCTCAATGTGATTTGCTGCCACTTATGCCCTCTCCAAACTCTGCAAGCAACACATCCATTGACACAACTCGGCCGGTATAGATTTGTACCAGGGCACACACTGGGTTATAGCTATATACACATCAAAGAGAAACAAAACCTATCGCTTGGATGATGGCAGAATATGAGCAAGAAATGCAGTCTGACTGGATGGCTAGTTGATGTGGGCAATTGTCAGGTGATCCAGGGCAAAACACTAAGGTTGTTAAACATGCCGGGGATAGTTCTGTCCTCTCGGTGTGTTGGATGCTCCGAATGTTACATACATTCACACAGAATTCTGAATTTTTTTTTTTTAAACTTGGTACTTTGTGATACACTAATTTGAATAATCATCGCAGTCATTCCACAATGGCCCAAGTCAGATTTTTCCTATTTTGAGAAAATGGACTAAGATCACGTTGTCCAAAGTCAAAACTGTAATTTAGGCAGTCATGGGCTTGGGCTTTAAAAGTAACATAAAGTTAAGGACAACAAAATGCTGATTATTAAATTAGATTATATGGATAATGTTGACCTGTTCACGTCCTTAAAACCGGTCATAATGATGATTTTAAATTTGAAGTAGAGACTTACCTGGTATAAAAAGCACAGGTTGGGCTGTGGCCCGTTATTTTAAAAAGATACTGCTGATAACAGCTCGAAGAGTGGGCTTGTCGAGTCTCTCTGAAGTCGGCGCAGTTATTATAGTATGTGAACAGTCACTGGCCACACACACTGGGGGCTTTCTCTTCCTGGGAGACAAGTAAGGTAAGCATGATCAGATGCAGCGACTGATGAGTTTGTAACCCGGTCTTCGAAGGAATGAGCCTGATGAGGTTAAATCTCATACGCTCACATATGAAATCTTCGACTGCTTCGTATACAGTTAATTCCTAGTAAAATATGGCTTGACATAATAAATAAAAGAACTCATGAATATATAAGGAAACACATAAATGAATAAATCTTTTGCATGTTTGTGATCGATGAGCCAAAATTACTGTTATGTTCTAGGATAGACTTCCAGTTTGCGAGAACAGGGCGAAATGCTGTGTCTGACGATGATTTCATTACCACGGGAAAATCTTAATGTCATATTGGCTCTGGCATTCTTTTCTATACATCAAGAAATTAAGAAACATTGGCTGGTGACGTCATGATGAACCGAATCAGATTCCAAAGAAGACTGCACGATACTAGAAACCGGAAGTAAAGTTTGGTAGCGTTACTTTATCTATACTGGCATTGGAGAAAATTTATTCTGTGGTTATTTTTCTTTTGGTTCTGTTTGATTGTGTTCCTGTTCCTGTGTTCTTGCTGTTGTTTTATTTCTTTATTTGTCCTGCACATGAATGCATTTTTTTTTCGATGTCGGTTTTCGCCTATATATGTGTGTATCTATGAGTTTTGTTTACTGTCCTTTTTTTTTTAAACAGAAGTTTTTGAGTGTCTTAGCATGCTTTCCATTGTTAAAGACAGAATGACGATCGTAGGGTGGAGTATTCACTTACAAATACTGCAACAGGTCATACTCAGATAACATCGAAAGATTCAGTCATGAAAGGTACCTGCCACAACAGCATCTTGCCTCTACAGCATCTAGACAGAATAAAACCATCTGCATAGACGAAAAGATTTATAATATTGAAATAGTGATAGTATTAATGTACAAATTGACGCCGGATGGCACTTTGTTGCTCTTAAAGTTGACAGGCTGATTCACGTTTGCAAGATAATTTTTTTTTACGGTTTATCCACCTTTGAGATGTAAATAGAAATACCTTACTCCATTCAAGCGTTTCTAGATTCTAGAGTTCATAATACGGGCTGTAACTGCGCTCCTCTAAGTCGTAAACGTTTTGTTTGCAATGGACTGTGAGTTCTATGCGGGTGAGTGAGTACATGAAAGAGGAGCTCCTGTATCTATTTTTTTTTTCGTGCTTTAGCGCCCTCCCCCCTATCTCTCTCTCTGCCTCTCTCTTCATTTCAAACACTGAACAAGACATTTTGTGGGCCGTCATTTTGAAAGGTTATCAGCACAGGGACCTCTTGTTTAGCACTAGTGTTTCTCATGGTACCTAAACAGTGCTACGAAAAAGCCTTTAAAACCTGGATTCGAATCTTAAAAAGTGTATGGTGGCAGAGGGCGAATATTTTGAAAAGATTAAAACAAATAAAATTCCGTAAAGCGCTGTGGAAAGGTGAGTGCAACCTCATTTTTGCCTGTAATCTTCGTATCTATTTCTTTCACCCCTCTTCTCTCTCAGTCTCTCTCTGTCTAGCTATCGACGTGATCACTAGGATACTTCTGCCTCGTTGTATTATTAAACCGGAAGGATATGAATGATAAAATGATTCACTGATTGACTGGTTGAGTGAGTGAGAGAGTGAACGAATGATGAGCGAGTGTGAGTGAGTGAGTGAGTGGCTGAGTGAGTGAGTGAATGAGTGAGTAGGTGAGTGAGTGAGTGAGTGAGCTAGTGTTATTATTTATTTATTTAGTCAGTTAATTAGGTATTTAGTTATTTTTTTATACAGTATAAAATTATTATTTGATTTACGTATTTGCTTATTTCACTCTTGTTTTCCTTTTATTACCATCTTTATCAATTATGCCGCAATTAGTACAAAGAAAGTCTGATACTTGGACAAAGAGACCACACGACAAAGAGACCATATTTCCTTGAGCAGTTTCAGAGAACTTTCATGTATCTTAATAGAAAAGAAAGACCACATAGGATGGGCTGAAACGTATTCAAGCCAATCGTTCCAAGCTGATAATATTCGGTCGTTTCGAATTCTTTTTTTTGTCCTCTTTACTCCATTTGTATCTCTATCTTTATCGTCGCTTTCTCATGGCTTCTTTGACTTTTAATTCACATGGCTATCGTTAACACCTTTATCTAAGCTACGATACTTTCTGAAATAAAGTAAGCGATACAAAGTTGTAAAAACTGCATTCACTCATCCTGAAGATGGATTAGTCTCCATTGACTGTGGTGCCTTAAATTCTCAGCCGAAAGATCAAAAACTGCATCTTCTACGGACTTGAACAAAAAATCTAACACCGCTCAAAACTGCCCACCTTACACTCCAGAGAATGGGCCTATATTGCAGTATCAACTGACTTTAAATCTTAGCCTAGTACCGCACTAGGACAAAATTGTCGTGAAACAGTGTTTAGGCAGTTATAATGAGGTTTGTGGAGGACACTGTTAATTGAGCATGGCGTACCGCAGTACAACGACAAGATAAAATAATCTTAGTGATTTATGATCAGTAACAGAGGCAAGTGCGGCACCAATGCAAAACAGTCTTTAGACAATTTTGTCGAAGATCACACAACTTCGTCAAGTCCTACCGCACCTAGACAAAATAGTCTAAAGACAAACGAGAGAGGGGAGTTTACTTAGGTTATCATGTTGAAAATGGATGGGATTTAAACAGATTGTGGTTGTGCCTTAATATTTTCTCTTACAAAACAAAAATGTCACAAAAAAGCAACAAACAAACAAACAAACAAACAAACAAACACAAAAAACAACAACAAAAAAGATTTTGAGTCCATCCACTTACTAGTCAAAGGCTGTTAGAGGGCCAGTTTTATAATCTGTACACTAACCTAAGGAGCCATGCTAAGAACTTTTTACATGTTTCTACCCACTTTGTGTCAACATTCATTAAAATTCAGACAGATATCTCAGACAATTTTGTCTATGTGAGGCAGACTGCTATTGTTATCCACTCATACAAAGACAGTCGTGTTAGAACGATTCCTGTACCTTGCCAAAAAGATATAAAATGTGGGTTTATTCTGCATTTATGCTACTTTTGATTTCAAATAAAAACTGCATACATACTTTTGAAGAGGAAAATCATTGTAAAGTCTCGCAAAAAGTTTTTTGGGCTCAGTGATTATCCCAGTAATTTTTATCCCACGAAAACTTCATAGAACCTTTAATTGCTGTCTGTCATAAGCCAGTTGAAGACTCCAGTGGAAAAACCAGATAAGTCACATTTTCTACAAAGAGAGAAAAACAGAAATTAAAGTCTAGAAGTCTATAGTTTTTCACTGTATATCCTTTTAAAAACTCTCTTTTTAGCGGAACTTGCCTGGTTTTTCCAGAATTATTGTTCTGGTTAACAAATCTTAGCGGTGTACTTTATAACGTCGGAACAATAGCTCATTTTTCACAAAAATGTGACTTATCTAATTTTTCCACTGGAGTCTTCAATTCTTTCTCACTTTGTGAACCTCGGAGCCATCATCGATTAGTCTTCAATAACTCACATCACCTTGGCAATTTTTATACTTCTTTTTTTATTGTGGACAGCTGACACCACAGGTGAAACACTGGAGTCGACAAGGCTGAGATCAGCCTGACCACACTCTCTGCTGTCCGCAAGATGGAGAAAGAGACGCAAGAATTGCAACATTTGGAAGATCTTATTGATGAACTCGGTGGATATGGGCGTTTTCAGCACCTCATGTTTTTCGGAGTGTTCACCATTTTTAGCATACAGACGTGGAGCATGTTACAGATGACTTATGACGGGATGGTCCCCCCTTGGCGGTGTGTGACGTCACAGGAACTGTTCCGGGAGGAGGAATTTGGACCACTCGCTGAGAGTTTCGGTAATGACGGGCTCAATGGAGATTTTACCTCAACCGTCAACACAACATGGGCGGTCCCTGCTGGTACATCAGGAAATAATGAAACGTTAAATGTGTGTTCAGTAAACGGGACGAGCTGTGCCATGTTTGTCTTTCTGACATCTTCTCGTACAATCATCAACGAGTGGAATCTGGTATGTGACTTGAAGTGGGTCAAACAAGTAATCATCTCTGTCCAGATGTGTGGGGTGTGGGTGGGGGCGGTTGTAGCCGGGCAGTTAGGAGATCGATATGGACGGAGAAAACCGTTCTACAGTTTTGTTTTGTGTCACGTTATCATCACCATCATTGCTGGCTTTTCTGTTTCTTGGCAAATGTTCACCATCTGTCGATTTCTCATAGGGATGCAGAATGGGGCTTTCGTCGTCATAGTTTATCCCTACGTCCTAGAACTTTTTCCGGACAAGTCACGCACGTTGATCGGCTTCTTTCCAATGTCTGGAATTGGCGTTTGCATCTATTCTGGTCTGGCTGCTCTCCTAGACAAATGGTCTTACCTTTACTTCGCTTGCGCTGCTATCAACTCTGTACATCTGTTAGGCTGGTTCTATTTCCCGGACAGTATCCGATGGTTGGCTGTCCACGGCAGGTTAGAGGAAGCCATGGATGGCGTCAAGAAAATCGCTCAGTTAAACCGCAAGCCTGTGCCAGGTGGGACCATGTCGCTATTGGAGAAAATCGCTCAGAAGGAGCAGAAGGTCAGGCAGAACAGGAAAGCTTATAGTTATTTGGATCTCTTCAGAAATGCTCAAGTCAGAAAGGCTACTCTTATACTCTGCTATTTCTTTTTCACCCTAACCATAGTTCATTACGGCATTTCCTACGGGCTGTCCAGCCTAGATGGTAATATATTTCTCAATTTATTTCTCTATTCTGTCATAGCTATTGCAGGCTCTATGGTTTTGGTATTCACAGCACACAGACTCAGACGTCGCACGTGGTCCCTGATTTTCTTAACCTTGACCCTGGCGGCCTCTGCCGGCTGTATCCTCACGTCTCTCGTGTTTGACACCGACCAGGCAGGTGCCATAATTAACGGTCTGTCTTTGAGTGCAAATATTCTCTCCTATCTACTTTGGAACACTGTCGCCCTCTGGAGCGTGGAACTGATGCCGACGGTAGTCAGAAACCTGGGCTATGCATTTTTCAACGCTGCAACGAGGGCAGCAGGCATTGTTCTCCCGTTCATTGTAAACTTTGACGATTCCATGATCCTTTCTCACATAATTATCAGTGTTTCGATAAGTATTTTCATCGTCCTTTGCTTTTTCCTCCCTGAAACCCGAGGCCATGTTTTGGCTGACAGTATGACCAAGACTTTAGTCGTTGATACCGCTAAACGCTCGAGTTCAGTGGACAAGGATGTGAATCAGCAGGACATCGGTCATCCTGTAGTGGCTGAAACAGACCCTGTATCACCTGATCATGTCTGTTCAGAAGGACAAAGATTTCTGGCTTGATAGACTGTGTCAAACAACAAGTGTCTTCTATCTCTTAGTGAGCAAACACCACATCCGTTTCCCACCCGCTTCAGTCTCAGCCCTGTCTAAAGTGCCAATTGACATTCCTCCCAATTTTGGCCACCGTGCTATATGTTGACTTTCAAGACATACTGGGTGGAAGTTTCTGCAAACTCACATCAACAGAACTGAATGATGGCCACTGCTGCGACCCCACACGATTACCAGGCGAGATAGCCCTGTTGATATGGCCGAAAGGCTAAGAAAACATGAAGGGAAATGAGACATCTTCTGTCTCTAAAATACAAAATTTACACTTTAACATTATACATGTATAATGGAATGGACTGAAGCTGATCGGGGGTGAATGTAGACCTTCATCATCATCAACTGCTGGCGATCATTTTATCCCACACATCTTGGTCTACCACAGCTTTCCATCATATCTGTCATTCTTTCTGACGTCAGCCATGAATTCAAGTCGTCCAGTCTTTGTTTTTTCTTCTTGTTTATCTTCCATTGCGTCTCGTTTCATTTAGTTTTCCAGCTGACTCCAAACATTTCGACGGACGTTACCACAGAAAATCAATTCTTTACACACGTAGTTCAAGAAAAAAAAATCGACTTTTAAACGTTCCTTTCTTCTCAAAATGGATTTAGTATGGATTTTAGCGACTAACACACAATGGCCTTGTATGTTCCTCGGGAAGCTGAGAATGCAATATGTGAATGTCTTCTTTGGGTTTCCGGGATAATAATAGATTGTAAAGCGCTTAGAGTTGTCCATGTTCAGGAATAAACGCTTTCGAAATGCTATTACTTTTATTATTATTAATAATAATAATAACAATAGTAATAATAATAATAATAATTTCCTTTCAAATACTGAGCACAAATAATATTATCTTACTGCACAATGTGTTGTATTTTTCACACCAATATGTGTCTTCAACTTACATTAACCCTAGAGGTGTCCAAGGGTAAGAGTGTCAAAAATTCAGTGATCCAGTTTTGTACTGGATTTTCAGTTTAGTCACAGTCTACACCAACCTACAGGCAGTCATTTATTTTAACCGCTATTTCATACCAGGATCATTATGGAAACACTAACACTATATATATAGTGTCTATTTATACGAGAAGGGTTTTGGTTCCAGTTTCTTTTCGATTCTTGATGTTCTGTCCATTTCAGCTGTCTGTGCCATAATCAGAACGCCAGGGTTGTGCATTTTGTGCTTTGGATTCTCTTTGCATATTTTAGACTTGGCTTACTGCAATTTTAACGTTACATTAATAATCTTGTTATATTATGTATCAAACTGACATTCATTGCATTTTGTTTATTTTTTGTAAACTATGATAAGATCGATATCTATCACTGCCCTATTTGAAGTTAGCTTAAGCTGTGATTACAAATAAGTGCTCACACTCTTGAAGTCCACCTTTCAGAGCACGCTAGGTTAGCAGATGACAGAATTACCATACTAGCTCGTGTAAGTGTCTCTAATTAACACTCAAGAGTCCGAAAGCTACGTAAAGAAATACAACACGTTTAAGTGTAAATTCCCCATAAAGTGAACGTGGTGGCTGACAAACTAAGACATTTTTAGAGATAGGCGTTATGAGATATCATCTTGTTTTTTCTCACAGACGCCTCAGTTAGAATCGGATTATACTTTGGAAATACATGCATTTTAGGATTATATTATCAGCTGTAGACATCACGTTAAACAAATTCCAATAAAGCTTACAGTTAGATTATTATGCCATTAAATTAGGAAAGCTTATCTCGTTTCTTGTATTTTTTAAAATATGTGTGTACGAGGGCTTAGTGCACTCAGTTTTGACGTGTTTGTAAAGTCTGTGTTGATCTTTTTACTTTATTGTTTTATAATTCACGTATCATTCACTCTGTGTGAGTTTTTGAGTGTTGTCTTCTTAAATGCATGCATTCAGGCAAACAGACAGACAGACAGGAAGACAGGCAAGCAGGCAGACAGATATGAAAAGAATCCACACATACATCGAAACAAACAGAGAGGTAGATAGGCAGACAGACAGTGAGATGCCTGCTAATAAAAGGAAAATAAAAGATTTGGCATGGTCATTACATGATACACACTAATACACAGGTAATAATTATTTGCCTCTCACAGTTTGTTAAAGAATACAGTCATTTTACTCTTTCAGTTTTAATTTGCTTGATGATTTATCAACACAACATAAGCTACAGGGTCATTCCATTTTGTCTTATTGTACATATGATTTTTTTTCAGACAATTGGAAATTTTAAAAAAATGTATTACATGTGATATAAAACAGTAGGCTCTGAAGTTTAGTGTTCTTTTCTTATACTGTGTTCATGTAACATGTATATATGTTTTCTTCTTTGCTCGGACATATTAAAGTCCACAATATGTATTGGTTGTGGTGTGTTTCATTTTTTGATGTCCAACCGAGAACTTCTAATGTTGAGTTGGACTAGACCAAGAATACTGATTAGTGCATTGAATCATCCTCTTTGTGTTCCATATTCTCTTTAACTGGTGGGAAGTGAAAATCAGTCACTGGTGCCATGATCTAATGTATTTCGTTCCTATGAGGATGGTGGAGTGGCGAGACGAATGTAAGGAACTAGTTGTCATAGTCATCTGTGCAGCAACACAGGTCCAAGAGACTATGGGTTAGATGAAAAATAAGATAAGATAAGATAGGATAAGATGGAATAAGATAAGGTAACTTTATGTTCCACAAAAAGAAGAATTTCTTTGTACACTATAAACGAGCTGAATCCAAAATTATGAAAATGAAGTCATAAAAATCAACAATAATGTTAATAAATATTGACTTACATTCACTAACATACCATCATCTTGCACACACACACACACACACACACACACACACACACACACACCACACACACACATACACACACAGCATACAAAAAGTTCTAGCATTCCAGGTGAAGGTGACGATGAAGATATGCAGGCTTCAGAAGTGCGAGGTTACAGGGATTTCACATCAGAATTGGCCAGTCTAAACTCAATGTGAAAAGAGATCTTATTTGACTTCCACCCTCTGTGTAGCTGATGATAAGCGATTCTGTTTCTGTCTTTGCTCTCTGGACAATTATTAAAAAAAAGGTTAGAGATGTAATGTATTAAATCCTCCATGGTAACGGCTTTCTCTTTTCTTTCACTCATTTTCTTCCTCTTCATTCCTGTCTTTTTTCCTTTTTTTCCTTTCAATGGAATGGAATGGGATCGATCGATCAATCGACAGTTAGTTGGACATAGATAGATAGATAGATAGATAGATAGATAGATAGATAGATAGATAGATAGATAGATAGATAGATAGATAG
>JBCEWB010077473.1:0-12976 GCA_039654565.1 Peronia peronii | reverse complement strand
TTTGTGAAACGCAGAGAAGATCAAGCACACACATAACAGAAATAGAAAACATTACTATCACCAACTATAGCTCGATTAAAAAAAACACACATATACCTCACACACACGCACGCACATAACATTGAAAAACACTGCAAAAAAAAAAACAACTGCAGTAGCTGTAAATATATCACATTAATTTCAGTCGAAAGAGATACAAGTTCAATGATTGCAAAGATGGGTGGAAAGTAAGAATGAATCTACAGCAAGTGTTGGAACTGAGAAGGAGAGGTTATCTTAGATAGGCCCATCTGCGATATTAATATCCTTTATCGCATTCAAAGGGGAATGTGAAAAAAAAAAAATGAAAATGACAACTGATAAACAAGGAATGATGACTAAATATCATTGACTGACGAGCGACTGACGTTCGAAAATAATTATAATGAAGCCTTAATATGGAACAAACAAGGAGAATAATTTTGAAAAAGGGAACACTGAAGTCACATGCAGACACAAAGATGAACGCATTGCAACAATTGTTATCAACAAAATCGTTATTTTGAATGTCTACATCTTTATCGAATTCTCCCTCGGATGCCAAGATTTAAAACAGCCCCTTCAAAGATAACGGGATCTCTTTCATTTGGGAAGGTAAAGGTACAACAGTCCCTACAGGGAAAACTGCTGTGGAACCCTCGGGGCTAGATAGCCATAAAAATCAGGGTGGGATACCAGGAAGCCTTGAGGGCGTCAGGCCTGAGCCGATGGGAGATGGCAATGAACGTGTCCAGCATGTGTCTGAGCCTGGGGATTTGGCTGGGGTGAAAGGGAACAGATGCAATCGGACATGTATCAGTTGGGGGTGGTAACATACCTCTCCGCCACAATCATTGCAACAGATTGTTCGCGTCCTTTAACTCAAAGTGGTATCCCATTACTTGAAAGTATACGTTTTTAGTCATGGAAATGAATACAGCTGTAGCAAAGCGAAAATATGCTTTCTAAAAAAATGAAATCAAACCTTAAAATAATAAAATACAGGATGGAACAGAATGCATATTCATAATATCCAAAACGAAAGAAATATATATATATATATATATTAAAATAATAGTAATGATAATCAGGATTTATGTAAACATGAAGATAGCCAAGCTGAGGCAAACTTTAAAAAAAAATCAAGTTTCTTTTAAATGAAAAAGAATGGAAATATATGAAGATGTAAATTAAAAGTCCAATCTTTGGAAAATTTGAAGACTGCTATCAGAGTTACCTCAATTTTCACAGACAAAAAAAAAGAAAAATTAACGAGACCATCTCTATTAAGCTCTCTTTGTCTAACCAGAAATTCAGTAAAAAGAACCACAAAAATGTGCAGGCGATAAACGTCTCAGTACGTTAGAAACGTTGCGCACAAAATAAAGAGGAAACGGGCCGAAAAGAGATCAAACAATATCAGAATACTAGAAGAGCTCCCACGGCCTCCGTGGGAGATTCTTTAAATATATAATAGAGGCCTGCGACCTAAATGTGTATAGCAAAGCGTGCCCAACTCGATGATGATATTTTGGTTTGTTAAACTGAATGGTACTCAAAGAAAACGTGTTTTGAACGCGTCATACTATCAAACGTACAATTCGGATCAAGCAACCTTCCGAGTTTACTATTCAATTGTTATCGCATTTTCAGAATAACGTCAAAAATAATAAGCCTTTTTCGGATTTATGTACATAGAAATACAGATCCATATGCAACAATGTTGTGTGCCAAATTTCATATGGATCCATTCAATAGTTTTCAAGTCCATAAGCCTATTGTGGATTTTGTTGCAGGTTTATATTATAGATCGGAAATTAAGGTAGGGAGACACAGAAAAACAAACAAACAAACAAAAAACCCCACACACAGGCGATAGAGAGAAAAAAAAGGAAGACGAAATGCTGAGAGGGTGAAAAGTGAAAGAGAATGAGAGAAGACGGGATGATATTACAATAATGGTGTAAGAGAGGAAAGGAATGACACTGACACAATTGTCTTTATTACTTATACCTTAATGACCGCTTATAGACTGAGGTTAGACCCCATGGTTTTGTTGTCGGGGTGACCGGTTTAAATCTTGATATCTCTCAACCTCAGAACGGAATGGATTGAAATATTTCGTGACCCACCACAGAGACAGACCACCTGCAGCAGCAGTCTTTGTGCGCCTGCTTGTGTGTGGACCTGTGCGTTTGATCTGGAGAGGTCAGATCACAAATCAATTGGGCTCTTTCGGCTTACCTTTTCTGACTCGTCCTGGCCGCCTGAATGACCAGGGAGTGGACCGTCTCGCGTCAGTGAATGAATGTTTGATGACTAAGTCTTCTACTTCAAGCACTGCCCCCATGGAGCTCTCTAGATCTTTCTGATTCTCTTGAGCTCTACGCTGTATCTTTCTGGTCAGAGGTCATTGACTTTTTATTGACTTCACTTTTAATTGGTCGACTTGTCGGATGGATGACAAATAAGCCTGAAATGCAAAGACAAGAGGAAATGGATATGTCAGCTTCGAAAAGAGTGACTAAACATCAAACAGAAGCTAATTATTAAACAATGAACACTAACGTAGCTCATTTTTTTTCGAGCAAGATCAAAGAATGTAACCGTGATGAAAATACGCTCATATAGGTGTTTATATATATATATAATATATATAGGTGTTTCTTATACTGGTCATGAGGTCTAAGATAAAGTTCATGATGACCTATGTTGTTTCTTTATCATTTTGTTCAGTTAGTTCTTTTTTATTGTTTGATACCCAGGCAGAATAACTGACCAAAAAATGGATGAATGGGTGGATGGATGGATGAATGGATGGATGGATGGATGGATGGATGGATGGATAAATGGATGAATGGATGGATGAATGGATGAATGGGTAGATGGATGGATGGAGAAGATGGACGAATAAATTATGCGAAAATGGCGCTCAGTATATAATAATAGATGATGTATGGATAAGTCCACTCGTGATGGGTGGACAAAGGCACGAAAAAGATTAAAGAAATACTTTGAATGAAGCGAGACATTCAAATGCATGATTACCCAAAACATAGATCCAACTGATCATAGATTAACACAGTAGCTATTTGGGTGCTCGTTGGTATCAAAGCAAATTAAAGCATAAATCTTTCCTCTTTTTGTCACAAAATATCAGTGCTTGACCAAGAAATGAAACTTAGTGGAATATTAAATAAAAGAGTATGGCAGCGGCTTCGTGTTGATTCTGGTTCAATATTTTGTGGAATAATGCTTGACCTCACATAAATAACATGAAAAATGCGCCAATGCGGTCGGTGTTGTGAGAGTGTATCCGATTCTGGAGATATAGTCAATATTAACAGGCTGGACTGTCGCTCAGTATTTGAATCAATATAACTCTGTCTGCCTGTCGGTTTGGCTGTTGTCTCCTTATTTTGTTTAATTGTCCGCTCACTATTTGTTGGGCCCGTTTGCCTGTTTCACTTATGCCTCTATCTCTCTCCCTTTATTTTCCCTTTTCTCTCCCTTTCTCTCTCTGTCGCTTTTTATTTTCTCTATTTCTTTGAGATAATCACCCGCAGGAGGCTGGAAAGCGAAATAAAAACCGTAAATCTACTTCTCAGATCTTATTCAACGAATACACTGTATGAACATCACTATGATCTTCAATACGAAAATGACACTCTGTGCGCATTCTTCATCATTCTGTTTCTTTTTCTCTCTCACTATCTCATATTTTTCTTTTTCCATCTCTCTCTCTCTCTCTTTCGCCCCTCCTCCTCCCAACCCTCCCTGCGCCTTTTCTCATTAAACTGATTTTCTTTTTATCACATGCCTTATCGCTTTCTGTCTGTCTCTCTCTCTCTACCATTTATTCTTTCACTGCTCTCGTCAGCAGCACAGCCATTGCAGTGCTGAACAGTATATAAAGCCCTGTTCATTAATCTAAATGTTAGCTTCTGTATGAAAAGCATAATATCCTCCCTCTTTTTTTAATAATCCTTTTTCCTATTCAGAATTGTGAAATCATAAAAAAAGAAAATAATAAAAGGCCGGGGAAGAAGAAGAAAAACGGGGAAATGGGTTGGAAAAGAAGGGGAGCGGGGAGGGAGAGGAGCAACAACACTGCCTAGGAAAGCTTCAGGCCTCAGCCTTAAGATCGCAAGTCATGCGAAAGCTTGATCGACCAACCTAAGCGAGCATTTATTATTGAAATTCTTTGGGAAAATAAACAGAAAGGAGAAGGAAAAGAATGAAAGAATGGCTCTGAGGCAAGAAAAAGCCCCAACAAGAGTAATGGGTTATATTCAGTGAACCAACGAAGAGGGAAAGAAGACGGCGGATAAAAAAAGAGAAAGAAAGACAGATTTCAAGCAATTCGTCGAATGTTTTTTCATCTCTTTTCGTTTTATTGTGCAAACCATCATAATAATACCGCGCCATGTAAACTGCCGGCGAATTGCCATACCGCCTCAATAATGAATTTTAAATGGCTCTTCCCTTCTAGCGAAATTATTTGACAAAGCATCTATTGAAATACTCGGCAAATAAAGCGCGCCAAAAATGTAAGAAACACATGCTAATCATACAAGAGAGAGAGAGAGAGAGAGAGAGAGAGAGAGAGAGAGAGAGACAGACAGACAGACAGACAGACAGACAGACAGACAGACAGAGACAGACAGAGACAGAGACAGTGACAATATTAATGAGCGACGGAGAATGAGAGAAGAAGGGAGAGAAAGGAAAAGAATGGAAAGAGGAGAAATTAAGGCAAGGAAGAGAAAATAAGAGAGTGATGGAGAGAGAGGAGGGAAGAAAAAAATGAGAGTAAAGAGAAAACAAAGAGAAAGAGGGGAGGAAGGAGGGAGGGAAAGATAATCAAATGGGAAACGGAGCAGGAGAATGAGACCGGAGCAAGAAAAAGAAGTCAACTACAGACAGAGGAGATGTCATAGCTATAGAAGAAACTGACGATAAGACGATTGTTATTCACATTTAGGTCACTCTCAGTCAAGTTAGATATTATTAAATTCTACCTTTCCCTCCTTTTTGTCTAGGCAAACTTTACGAAGAGACACAAAGATGTGTCAGTGATAGTACCAACTCTTCAGTGTGTCGTTATACACGCTAAATGCATAGCGACAGAAACATTATTAATTAATGTGCGTCTATGATATTTATGATAAAATACATACACGCATACGTGAAACTGAAAATCAAGGTTTTGGCTACTTGAAGTAGACTAAAAGTAGCGACATCATAACAGCATAATAAAAATCTATTACTAGACTCCTGTTGCAGGGCAAATTTTTGTTCGAAGAATTTTCCAAATACACATTGGCGGGACAAACTTTACGGTTTTCAGTGGACCAGACTTTTTGAAATCTTTCGAAACCCTTCCCAGTTAAACACCAATCTCTCCTTCAACTCCCAATATCGAAACCTAGAAGACTTGGATACATTAAGATTATCCTCCATCATGGATATGCCAAACGTTTGTTAAGGACCAATACAATTACTGGAGCTAGAGTCATAGGGGAAGTGCTCAGATAGACTGACAGAGTTGATATGGAATGATGGAGAAACGCTCTCATCGATTGGACTCGCTATAATAATTCAAGGTATAACTGAGACTGTGGTCGTAGCGATCGAACGTTTCCCGTACACTGACCGTCCATCTAGTTTTTTTTTTTTACTCCGTATGACCACGTTGGTCCTGGGCATTGTCCAAAATGACATGGCCAAGTCACAAAGATGTTGTCCTATGCGAGGTCCCCCATTGTCATGGGAGTCAATCGATCGATTCCTGGAGATAAATGTCCGCACTAAAGACAGACCCAAAACAAAAACAACAAAAACCTAGCCAGTCCTGCATGCTTGGGTGGAACCAATCAATTTCTGAGACCCAGACTGGTAAACACATGGATGGGAGGAAAGATATCCTGCCATGATAACAGAACAATTTATCTGAATGATCGTTATTTTTTCGTCTGTTCATCAGCTCATCTCTGTTCCCTAAATCAAATAAAACCAAAGCAATGAAATTAGAGTCTTACAGAATATCAGGACATGTGTCTCTGTTGCTCTGTAAGTTATCGATAAATTCTGTTCGCATAATGTATTGAACTGGACTAACACCAGAAAAGATACATTCAAAATTATGGGTTTATTGGTTGAACTTTTATCGGAGGTAAATTCACCAAGTCCATTATTTGTCACAGCGTGCATAATATGACTAGAATATTTTGGGTACATGCTTAAATTATAATCTCATCGGTAAGTGAGTCAACGAAATGGAACATTCCAGCATTAGAACAGCTCAGGGAGAGGCTGGGAGGGAGGGAGAATCATATTTTAAAATCAGAGCTAGAGCAAACAAAGGAGGAAATCAGGAAAAAAAGTACTAGAGAAAGGAAAAAGCAAATCAGAGGAATACCACAGCACCTAGGAAAGAGGATAATCAGAATCATATCATGGGAGGACAACGGGATGACAACATGCCACACTGCGGAAGCGATCAAGCCACAACACTAAGATCGCTGTGTTGATGTCTAAATGTCCTCTGATGGGTAAAAACTGTTTCTCGGGATTATTCACGCAGTGGTCGACGCTTGGGACAATGTCATCTAGGAGGCCTTTTAGAGCCAGGCACTCCGGGTGCCTATTTAATCTTGTGAGTTGCGATTGAAAGCAAAGCTTGGGACTGCCCCCAGTTTTAACGACCATTCAGGGCCAGTAGAATGAATCTTTATTGATGTCGATGCAAAGCTCTTCAACATAAGGTGTATAGTAGTTGGGGCGCCGCGGTCATGAAAAGATGTCAAAAGGCGACCAGCTTCCAGGCCCCGCTTCCAGTCCTGTTCATTAGCTCTCAGTCAAATTCACGTGCCGGAGACGCAAGGCCATTATAAACTTTGGTGCGAGTCGCAGTTCGTGAATTAAGAAGGGTTTGTTGGGTGGGGAGTGAGCATAGGTGTGAAAAGGTGGCCTTCGCCCTGAACACAAAATATTCTTACCCAGTGCTGAAAATCAGCAATATGTCCTCAAAATATTTTTGGATATTTCACACGCTGAAAATGATTTATAACCTAGTATGATGATCAAAGACTCTGCGACAGCTAACGTGATGTCAAGTTGGTGGCTGACAAGGAAATTCATAAGGAAACAGCAATCTCCAAGCAGTTGCTATTCTGCTGCCTGGAGCCTATAAATCAATAAGTCTTTTACTACTCTCGTACTTTCCTCCTTGGCCCTGAATAAACTTATATTCAGATTCAAGGGGAGCCAGGCAGTTAATAATAATTATTTGCTCATAGAAGTTATGAGTGAGCGGCCAAATTTTCCGCTCCACGTACATCCTCACTGGCTGATTCATGCGTCGGGGGTGTCTAGAACAATTTCCAAGGGCCACCACCGCGAGAAAGGCTTGAAAAACGGAAACATAAATAAAGCTCTTCTATTAAGTTCGAGTGCGTGATTCAATGTTAGGACATTATATTCTAAAGAAATACTATGCCTCTGAAATAATTGTCACCAGAGCTCTGATACTGACCTTTATCCCAACGTGAGAGAAGAATCATATGAATGAAACTTCTGTGCTTGTAGTGATGGCAACAGAAACCAATATTATGCCAAGATGGTCAAATAAATCGTTATGCCATTGATCTATCATTTTGCTTATACTTTACTCTGATTTTGATAATCTCTCAACTTACAATTCATGTTTTGTTGAAAGAATCTTAAATCCCAATGGACCGCCATTGTATAGTCTTTAAAGAGGAATGTGATGTATTGGACCAATGGTAGAACGTCGGGGTACTCACGCCATACTAGCCCACCTGTTCGTGTCCTCTCTCACGACATTGCAGCTTCTGAACCAAAAAGCTCCATGTTCCATACCTCAATTTTATGCCGCCGTATTTAGCGCATGGATCATTCAAATTCTTTCCCCGAGCCCGAGCCCGTCTCCAGTCTCCAGCATGTACCTTTCATCTCCATAGAGGCCATATGGTTAATCCAAGCCTGAACAATTTCGGACTGAAGCTCTATCGACCGGCGATACAACTTATTAAGGGACCTGTGCAGACTCACTTTAGAAAAAAAAAAAAACCTCAGGTAATCCAACTTCGTAGAGAAAAGGCGTTAATTTCATTTTTGTGGGAATGCAACCAGGCAGAGCCGTGGGCCGCTCTATCGCTGACTGAATAGCCCCGGCCCATCTAACACAAGCATTTAGCCTGGTGATGTGACGACATGGTGCTGGCGTAGGAGAGTAAAGTTCTGTTCTTCTCAATCTCTTGTCATTCCAGCATTTGACGCTATTATTCTTGCAATGGGGGCACTTGGCTTTTCACATTCGCTAGGGGAACTGAAATGGTCTTTCTATCATCAAGAGGCCTGAATGAAATATCTGCTCTGCTTTGAAAAAATGAGACAGAAGAAAATGAGATTGCTTACGCATATTATCAACCTGGATAAATCTGCGGCCCCGTCTTGCACTAGCCACCTTCAGTTTGAGAATTTCATTCAGGGTTCATAATTATGTCTAGACTAGAAACAAAATCTGGTCATAATGAAAGGGACACAGATGCACTGAGATTTCGTAATAGGAATGTGTAAACTTGGTTTAATTTTGAACATTCTATCCCTGCTTGATAAGAAGCAACCCACATCGCTATTAGAATGAATATTCTTAATGAATAATGCTTGTATACGATTGTTCTTGTTTTGAATTGTATATTTACTTCCTCTGTGATAAATTTAGTCACTAACAGGTTGAAACCATTAATACACTCACTTAAATGAAATTTTCCAGATATCTCATTTGTGGTTTTGTTTATTTGGTCATAGTGATTAAGACAGTTGCACGAAAAAGTAGGACACTGCCACAACACGAGGTGGATATTAAAATCAGAGAAATATGGATTCACCTGTCTCCACCACTCAACCAACAATATCAATTCTTCCTCTTCTTAGAAGGAAGAATATAGTCTCATATTATAACTCATTACCGCCTTGTCACTTAGCAGACAAAAGTTCTGAAGATTGAAGAGAGACCAGCTTTATTTCACCGTGAGACAACAGATGGGCCAAGACTTGAGATCACCAATTTCTATCCACATCTATTCCTTCAGGCCAGACAAGCTTTCTCACAGCTCCTGTCAAGCATCACGCCGGTTGATTTTTCACAAAGGGCCGAATTAATGCCACTATCGTCTTAGACAAAACCTCTATCATTTTCATTTAGAGTTACAGGCCAGGTGTTGGGAAAGCTGTATGGGCGCGACAGAATAACAATCCATGCTGATTAGTTAAGCAGATCTCCCCCGAGGCCTAAGCAGTTGATATAATTTGATATAAACAACGGTTATTAGAACAACAATCAAAACAATTTGCGATTGGGAAACTTGATTATGTGTAAGTTGTTTAAAGAAACATCATTAGCAACAAAAGATTGATTCAAAAATGATTCACACGGAGATGGACACAAAGAGAGTATACTGGAGTATTGTGAGTGAAAGTGCTTGGATCTGCCTAACACCATTGAAGACCGAGAAGAGTTTCTAGGCATCAATGAAATAAACCAGTTAAGTATGATTTCTATTGTTGTTGTTATTATTACTGTGCCTTGTAAACGTATTAGAGAAAGAACTAATGTAGCGTCAGAAATGTGCCAGCACTTTGGAAAACAAGAAGTGCGGTGCTTAATGCCAAGATCTTGATGACCACATCTATCCTAATTCAATCTCACTGGTCTGAATCAGAATATACCACATATATTTTCTTTAGTTTCACTAGTTAAACATAGTGGTAACATGCAAAATTGTCACACCCGAGAGCTCTGAATAACAGTGTATTCGTTGCGTAATATTGCAACGTATCATTATCCTTCTAAAAGAAATAAGTATGGCTCCGCTGATCACGAAAATAAGAATGGTCAAAGAGAATGTCATGTGGCAGAGTTTTAGAAGTCTCTTGTGGGCCTCGTGGAACGTTTTATATAGCAAAACTTTTTATACATAAATATTTGACTGGGAGGAACAAAACTAGAAAAAGATAGTGTTGTGCTGTGATGAAGAAGAACAATGCCTCCTTCATGGGACAATGACAACAATTTGTCTTCTCCACCTTGGCTTAGGGATATAACTAATGGATCTAAAAAAAAATAAAAAATGTAATGTGCTCCGAGTCATATTTCGATTTTGAGTTAGCATTAAGTGGGCAGTGTCTTCACACCGTCTCACGACATGTTATGATTAAAAAATGTATGAAATTTTATCTCATTGATCGACTAAAACAAGAATGAGTAGAGCATGTGTTCTGAATATTTAGAAGAAATAATAGCTTCATTATTTAGATCCCGTGAAGCAACTCTTTAGTACAAATTGTCTATAGTTTGTTTCTGATCAAGATAATCACACCAAATCTGCTGCATGTTAAAAATGGACCCAGATTATAACGGCTTAGTTTTGAAATAATCCTGGATTTTTTCCCCCCAGGCCTATATAGTCCGGAGGAAGATCCGACCCCCCCCCCCCCCTGTTTTTTCTTTTGACTGTGTTAGTTGCTTCCTCTCCTCTGATTTGTTTTTCAATTTACACCGAGAGTGAGCTTATGCATGATGAGCACATACAATCAAAGTAAAACAAAATCCTCAAAACTCCATACACTGTGTAGAGGAGGCGAGGCACCACCAGTCTTTCATAATTATATTGTCACTTGTGAGAGCACGAACATCGTGTACTCCTACTGGAAGATCCACGATCTTGTTTTGCCCAGACAGGACATTCAAAGTCCGAACTATAGTGACAACGTCAAACTTCGAACAAGTGAGGGACACTCATTCTGTACATATTAGCGGTTTTGCTCATTTAACACGCCGTCACAGCCTAAGACGAGAGAGAGAGGGGGAGGGAGAGAGAGAGAGAGAGAGAGAAAAAAAATGGTGATTTTATGTAGATGTAAGTGTTTGTGTGGGAGGAGTAGAGGGGCAGGAGAGGACTGGGCATAGGCAAGGTTACTTGTCAGCAGTGGTTTGTCTTAAAAAAAAAACAACAACAACAACAAGTAGACAACAATCGCGATAGTTCGTCTGTTACAAGCCTATAAAATCGCGTAGAGACCTGGGCGGCAGGATATATGGACCTCCTGCCGCGGAGGTTTGGGAAACAAGAGGATATTGAACGTTTGTAAAAGCTCGGTCTTCATCCCCTCCCTCCCACCGACAGACGGCCATTAAGTCCAGCTGGCACGTACACTTACAGCAAGCTTGGCCGATTCTCATTATTATATCCCACAGGGCAGGAGAGGGGTGAGAGACAGAGTGGAAGGAGGGAAAGCCCGGGGGGGGGGGGGGAAGGGGGGAGGAGGGCAGACGGAAGAGGGAGAAGGCAGAGAGAATGAAAAGAAAACAAAAACTACAAGAACAAAACGGACATGGATGGATGGACGGGCTGATTTGATTCCGGCTACTCCAGCAGAAAAAAAGAAATCGAATATTCCCTCGAACGGATTCGATATTGGTGTGTTTTCTTAACTGTGAAGGTGAATTTACAACACTATATCAAGTGAAGTAAAATATATTCACAGTCTGGCAGAAAGACGGAAACTGTAATGATCAATGATTTAATGACTTCGTATCTCAGATCAGAAAAAAAAAAAAGAACCCTTTGCGTGGTGAAGTCTAACATTCAAAACAAAAACAAGCAGTCTCAACATTACAACCCATGATCAAAGAGCGGCGATCTCGCCCTGCCTATGTGAACATACGAAGGTTTCAAACTGTGTTGTGCTTTGTCTGTTTGTTTGCTCACCTCATAAAAAGAAGTCATGTGAACACAGGTAAATCGCACCTTTACAATAAGTTTTGGTTGTTAACATTCAAGGCTTTCTGTTGCTGATACCCAGGAATTAACTTTACTTATAGATCCGGTTTATCTGCAGACTGTCTTTCTTTCTCAGAATAACGGGAACTAAAAAGTATTGAAGACGGACATAAAATTAATGGACGTTTTGTGGTGAATAATTAGAAGGTAAAAAAAAGGGGGGGGGGGGGGCGAGAAAAAATGAAAGATGAAAGAGAGAAAGAGGATAATAAGAGAGAAAACGAAAAAAAAAAACAGCAAAACGATAGAATCAAACAAGCAAGAAAGAAAGACAAGAAAGGGGAAATTAAGAAAGAAATAGGAAAAAAAAAGAAAAAATAAAGAAGGAAAGAAAGAAAAATGAATCAAAGAAAGAAAGAAAAGAAGGAGAGAGCCACACTATTAGAACATTATTTTATTAAATATGGCAACTAAAATGGTTTTTCAAAGACAAGGAAAAGGCAATATTCATTTCCATACGGAGGGAGAAAGAGAGAATCCAAGAACATCGAAAACAAAAAAATTCTTTATTACTGCGCAGTCACGTGCCTGCCCAAGTCGGAAATGGTAATCAACTGAAGTACTATTTCAACGGAAGTATCATCGTTTAAGGATTGCACATGGCTCACAGTCATTCGGGGTTTCTTTATCTTTGTTTAGTTTTTAGTACTGACTTCATGAATTACTATTTTTGTCCACGAATGTTCAGCTCCCAAATCAATAATGAATTATTGTTCTCGGAGGTTGCATCAACAGTAACGAGGAAAATACGAGGTTGTAAAGACGTTACACATGATGCGGGAAGAACATTAGTAGTTAAATAAAAGAACCAGGGCTGCTGAGGAATGAACTCACAGGATATTCATGTTTGCTAGACAGTCGCAAAATGCACTAAAGAAATGTTGATTAATTTTATACACACACTACCAAGATATAAATAATAACACAAATTAATACCATTTCTCAGAGAGACTGTTATGTGTGTGTTTGTGTATCTGTTTTTTTTTTTAAAAAGGAAAATAAAACAGATTGCAAAGAATATTCGGAAATAAAATGGCCCTGAGAAAAACAGTTCTGGATATTATGTAGGCATCTGCTTTTGGAAACGA
>JBCEWB010077452.1:0-11096 GCA_039654565.1 Peronia peronii | reverse complement strand
CCCCTCTCCCCCCCCTCCCCCCCCCCCCCCCCCCCCCCCCCCCCCCCCCCCCCCCCCCCCCCCCACCAACAACATGATTCAAAAAAAAAAATTCTTTGAATCCCTAATTTTTCAGAATTGTTCATCTTGTACCTGTCAAAAACATCAAGAAGTAGAACAATTTTTTTTTTTTAACAAAACATTGAGTTTCTCTTTCTTTTACTTTACTACTAAATTTGTTTTGCAATCGTGACTAGTAAAGGGAATTAAGTAGACCAGTGCAAAAAAGTGTGAACTCATAAGAAGAGAATATAATCTGATCATTGAAGCAGTTCAGTGATTTCATTTCCGGACTGAAAAAAAAAAGTATATGATGTGTGGATCATCAAAGATCAGCTGTATTGTGGTATTTTATTTTCATTGATTGATGAACCAATAATGCATAATTTCTGTCAGCACTCGCACAAGCATTGACTATTTTGATTTGTGATAAGCAAGGCTTGGGATCAGGTCAGGAAATCGACGACAAACTGCCAATTTTTCATGACAAATTGTTAGATTTGTTCAATTTGATTGAATTTACCAACGATCCACTTCAGTACTAATGGCCGTATAGATGTCAAGGATTGTTATCATGTTTGTTAATCTCTCTAATTTCTGTCATCATCAAACTCACATTCAATGACCGATAGCTGATTTCTGCACCATTGGTAAATCATGATATGATGTCTAATCAGTTTGGCTTGGCTCAACGATAAGTTACAGAAATCAGCTTTCAATCTGAAGACGCTTATGTGTTAAATGATATATTATATCCACGATTTGCCATATGTATTTGATGTTACAACTTTTACTGTGTGAGTTCGCCATTTGTTAACCGTATGAAATTATTGTTGATTTGTGTATGTTTATGTTTATTCTTGTTTGTATTCGGTGTAAGGGGAGAGGAGGAGGGAGGATGGAGGGAGGGAGTCTTTTAAGAATTATGTTCAGTTATTTATTTATCTTTTGTTTATTAGTTTTAATTCTCAGTGCTAACTATTCGTCGCTTTTTTTTGGTCTTCATAAGTATTACATGAATACAATATCTTTACAAATTTACAAACTTACAAACCAAATCATATTGAAGGGACTTGTTTGGAAGCACACAGTAATCCCATATCAGTTTTGCGTAAGTCCATTTTCAGTAAGATTAACAACATTCATGCTACATCTGAACAGAATTGAAGTTAAAGGTTGACATACATGCATCAACATTTTGTTCCACAGGAAATCAGCATTGCCCATCTCCCGTCTTTGCTATGATATGTACACTTTTAAGTCAATGCTTTTTGTTGTATAGTACACTGTACAATAAGTCATGACGAAGTACTATCTACTGCTTCAGCCTCTTGCCTCAGAGTTGCCAGACTTTCTGAAATGTAGATGCTGTCAGTCTTGTTGAAGCTGAGTTTTGTCGTGTTTCCTGAGCGGTAAAAATACCCTGTGAAACGAGAAATATGAGTTTGTTCATTGAACTTCTCAGTATTACAGGGTAAGTTCACAGCTCAGAATCTCCTGGCGGCACGAGGACGTTCTGACCAGTTTCACTGCATCCCTAGAGTAGACAGTCCAGAAAGACACCGAGTCCTCTGCATTTTACAACTGAGGGTGGGTTGGACGGTCAGGATCATGGTGTGTCAAAGATCATTACTGTGAAGTCTCAAAGGTTGTCGTGGTTCCGAAGTTCAAGATTGTGGTAGTAGCAAAGTCCGCTATTTCAGGGTCTCACAGTTCATGATCATGTGGGATCACATTACGGCAATGATTTCAGAGGTCACTGTGGTCAATTTATTCCAGGGATCTCAAAGGTCATTGATGGTCCGAGGGTTCAATGTTTTATTGTTTGCAATGGTCGATATTACCTTAGTGTCAAAGTCCAAAATTGCTGAAGAAAAGAAAACCATGGTAGATACAAAATACAAAACACAGTTATCCCAGTCGTAAATCTAACAGTTGTCTCAACCTTTGTGTTACTGTCTTATAAATAATGGTCTTATCCGAATTCCTTACTGCAAGGATCTCAGTGCTCATCGCCATTTCCAAGCTCAAGATTATACATGTAGTTGCAAAGTTCAGGACTGCCTGGTGTCAGAATTATTTATTGCAGGAAAGAAGAAATTATGGAGTTCGAAATACACACAAACATCACAGTACCGGTATAACGGTAATATAATCCCAAAGTTCAAAATCATAATAACAGCCCTACTGCGTGTTGTCGTAGTTTGCAGAGATCATATCAAAAATGGTTTCAATAAGTTATGTATCTTTGAGGCTTCAGAATCTAACAATGCACCTCTTGGTTCAAAGTTCTTGTTTGTCAGAGAGTCCACAATAGAACGGAGAAGAAAACTCGGGCTTTTGTAGTGTTCAAAACTGCAGTGAGCACAGAGTTAAAAACTATACATGTAACTTATAGTCTGGAAGGTCTGATTGCTGCATTGTAACAAAGCTCGCAAGCACAGAAGTCTAGTAATATAGTGACCAATCTTAGAGTCCGAATCATAGCGAATCCTTCGCACACTGATCTCAGGAAATAGTCACGGAATTGATAGGTAGTGGTGTTCAACTGCAGAAAAGAATTTTTTTTTTCTTTTACAGAACTAGGTTGAATGAATGCCAAATTCTGTCATTGTGAAAGCGTTCTACATTTTCACAATCTTCCAGCATCCACTCTTGACATTAAGACACTTTATTTTCCTCTGGTAATCAAGACAATCAGCAAAATAGCATGCTAAAGAGAGAAAAACAACGTGTTTCCTTCAAACTGTACCCATCTCATGAAAAGACATGATTATGTAGAAATTCTTTTTGTTTGTTCGTTTATGTTTTTTAAAAAACATTTTTAAAAATTCTCTTTTTTATCTTTTTGTATGCACAAAGCAAGACTTACACTGTATTCTCATAAAGATATTCTGCTTATTCTCACGAACTCATCAGTAGCCATTATGCGCTCTGTCATGCAAATGTAAGAACTACATCTCAAACTTGTGTTGATCTTACCCAAAGATGTCTGTACTGTTACACCACTTCGCGAAATGGGTGACAAATTGTTCATCTGTTTGTGAATATTTTTTTTTTTTAATGATCCAGTGATTATACTTATACTTTGCTCTTGCACAGCCCTTTCCCTCTTTTTTCTTGCGACACTGTGCTGTCCTTTGTTCTTATTCCATGACATTAAAAAAAAATTGCAATTGACAGAGTTCACCACCATGGATTTTGTACATCAATTCTGATACCTGCTGAGTGTTGAAATCTCCTTCAATCGTTGAAAGTCAAACAAGCTACCGTGTTGTGTCTGATATTTTGTGACTTCACTGAAGACAGAGAAATTCAGTGCCAGTCTCAGAATGGATTTTAGTCATCAGTCTAAGAATTTTGTAATCAGTCTGAGAAATAGATTTAAACTGATTTTTTCAACCTTATAATGAAGGTATGTCTGGCGGCCAGTCATCAAAAGAAATTTCCACCACAGAAACAAACGAACAAATAATGTATAGACCAAATACTAATGTATCAAAATGAGAAACTTTTCCGGGAGAAAGGTCAAACGAAAAAAAAAAAATCTTTAAAACTGTTGTCTCTGGTAACAATCAGTTTCAAACCACCTACACTAAAGACACGCGACCTTAAAGGAGATCAAAGGACCGACCTTCAATTTGAACATTCATGACGCTTTCAGATCGTTCAAAGAGCAATTTCAATAGCTGTGGCTTATCAATAGAGAGCGAGCTTCGAGCCGGATGTTATAACACTTAACATGTTCTGAAACCTTTGTAACTCAGGAAATCGGGACAAATAAAACATACCTCCATGTCTGATGATGAATTATGAGTTTAAATCATTGGGCTCAACTAAAGAAACCCATTTGAAATTTTAAAGATGAATGAAAGTTAGAAACCAACTAAGCCTGGCCATTTTGTTTGATACTATTCAAGCATCCTGGAGTGACGATGCCTTTGGTGTTGAGAAATGAATGATTTGAATTTAAATGGCATTTTATTCGCTGTTACCCATGTCAGTGTAATATGACAACATTGTTCCCAAGTTTTATCTCACTTTATCTTACTTTATCTCAAGCCACCATTCTGCTCTTCATCTTCTTCAATGTTTCGCTTTGCTGGAGAGGACAGAAACCTTAAAACAACATCAGCATGCTTTAAAGATTATGGATCAGTCATTGTCTTCGTTTTGAAGCAATTCATGGAGAAATTAAATACATTTTACTTCTTAGAAAAGATACCTAAAAAAGACCCACATTCTGCATTGAAACGACAGCTTTTTACAGCGAATTGAAACGTGGAGCAAAACGAAAAGATTTTGTCAACGTTTAGAAACAGATGAGTCACCAAATAACTACCAATCAAAATGGAAATCGATCTTGAGCACTTTTTTGAAGAAAGAAAAAGAAAACGAATAGATGAATATAAAACAATTTTAAAATAATAATAATTAAAAAAAAAAAAAAAAGGAGCACTGGTTCCTACTATCTGGAGAAGATCACGATTAAAGATGTACCAAAGAGGCTGTTAAAAATGACAGGATGACAAAAGGGTCAAAGATAGGACAGCCCGAGGAGAATACTTGTTCATGTACTTAAAGACTACAGATCTACGTGATATTGGTTTAACACTTTGACAAACGGTCTTCAAGAGACCTAAATCCATGACAAATATCGGTCCCCTGGAATTCTGAAATCACCCATACATGGTTACAGCTGCACAGTAGAACTGTAGTCTAACTTGTCTCTATCAATTTGATTATACTGAGATATTGTATAATCGCTGAGCAAAATACACAGATATTATATCTAATTTTATAATTTCGAAATAATCTTTCAAAGCAGAGTGATAACAGTTTCAGTCAGCTGTGAAAAAACGTATATGATATGATCTACGAAAGATTAAGAAAGCAAACTTTTCTATCGCCACATTTCCTATCAAACAGACAACCTGAAACGATAACAGAGTCCATGAGAAGTAAACATGGTTGCCTGGCTCAAAATCTATTCTATAATACATAATATAAAAGTACAGAATGTATCATCAAGTAAAGGGAAGCATTTGGTCACATTCGCAAAAGGAATGGATTTTTTTTTTTTTACCGAAAAATGGCTGTAAACTGCTCTGCTGAGAATTTTGGTGGTAACTTACATAAGAAAGTTGTCATTCTTATCTGTACTAGTACTTTCTCACAACAATCTAAGAGTGCTGTCACTGAACACAGAATGATACCATGGTCAGGAGTTTCACTAAAAAGACTGCCAACTGTCTTATTTATGAACATTCCTGCTTTCCATGTTGACGAGAATGAGTAATATTACCCAGAGATGAATAAATAAATTAATAGGTAAATATATAGACACATGAATAAAGAGATGCGGATAAATGATTGAGTTCTTGAATGGTTGAATGAATGAATAGATGAATTAATGAATAAATGAACAAATGAACGAATGACTGAATGAACAAACAGATCAGAAATAAGTATTAAAAATATGTTGGCTATTAAATATCTTTTTTTTTTTAAATTAAGTAAGTTAATCAGTTAGTTAATTGATATGAAGAAAAAATAGATAAACGATGGGCAAATAAATACCTAACTGGTGAACAAATGAATAAATAACAGATGAACAACAAAAACAGCAAACATAAAACAAACCAAAAATCAAAAGCAAACGAAAAAAGCCGTGTTGAAAAAAAAAAGAGGTGAATGATAAGGCAGAGGAAGAAAGGAAACTCATTTTCGAACAAAAATCTGTCTTGAAATTACAAAATTGAAATCACTGTTGTCATTCACTGAATAAGAGGGCTTAGACACTTGAAATATATATAGTGATTTTGTCAGTTTCAGATTTTTGGATCACATAACATCACTTCAGATAACACCAGATACAAACTATATAACACAACATGGTTTAAGTTAATTTTAATTTCTTAAATTCGTTCCGTGTCTCCGTATTTCATTGGGAAAAAAAATTCCTGTTAAATTAACAAGTCCATAATTTATTAATCACATTCATAGCTATAAATATTACAGAAATAGCCACAGCAGTCTATTGCTTTTCGTCTCTTCATAGACGTGCAGAAAATGACTGAAATAGACGATAGGAAATAGATCTAAACTGTTGTTTCCATCAGAGGATGGGAAAAATAAGTATATCATTCATTCATTTGTTATTGTTATCATTATTTTAGTTGTTGTTTTATTATGTTTACTATTATTATTATTTTTATTATTATTATTATATCATATTTTGCAGGCTTTTAATCGATCAACAAGCCCTGTTTGATTACAAGAAACTCCACCCAGACAACAAAATGCAAACTTTTTGTCATGCCGATACACAGCAGGAGACCAAGTTAACTGGTGCAGTTGTAAAGTATAAACAGAGATCTTTCCCTGGCTTTCGAGCCAAAGAATTCGTCTCGGTGTGAAGGAGAGCAGATGTTGCGTGTGTAAAATCGCACCTAGAAAGAGCTTTGAAAGAGACAAGCCATTGCCTCATCTACTGCTTTGGCTCTGCAGTCTGTTGTGTGGGTCTTGAATGCTGTGAAAGCGGTTAAGATCAAGTAGCATAGCGCAACGGGATGTACGCATTTCTTCATCAATCATAAGCTATGAAAAATAGGGAGCAACAGTATCGTCTCATCTCAACTGTCACCTCTGGTAAATTTGAACGACATCGCTACTTTCTATCCTGCACGCTTTCAGATACACTTTTACGTTCAAGATGGCGTGCATTTTTCAAGGCCGACCATAGAAAACACGATTTTTTTATTTGAAGACGAAAATTGTTTAACAATTGTTGCAACATATGGTAAATCTGTTGTGTTTCCTTTTGTCTACTGGACTTGCGTAATTTAAATGCAGTTGCTTTTCCCTCATATTTTCATATTTTATAAACTGATTCATTCTCGTTCAAATGTCCAGTGACTGTACTGAAAAAAGGATTTTTTTTTTTTTAATGAGCTGACCTTATGCAAACAGTAACAAATTTGAAAAAAGGATTAAAAAAGAAGAAGAAGAAAAAAAAAAGAAAATATAAATATAGACTAATTGCCTCCCGATCCATAAGCAAACATCATCACAAAATATCTAAATAATCTGTTTAGTAATGCTACAGAATTTCTAAACAGTTCCACCAGATTTATGTCTACGATGATCACGTGACAGTCAACAATTTGGACGAAAAAACAGCTCCTGACATAAAATAAACAACTTCCGCACAAAGACAACTGAGAATTTTTTTCTTTTTTTTTTTGTGAAAGTGCGAGGGGACGGGGAGAAAATCGAAATCAAAATCGATCCGGTTAACCTTTAAGTCCTTCATTTCCGTGCTGCAGTTTGAAAGTTCGATTAGATGAGCTGAAGTTAGATATGTAAGTGTGCAATCGACCACCCAAATTATCCAGTGAAGAACATGCGATAATTACTATGTGACAAAATTTCTAAACTGTTGAAGTTTAATTTATTCATTATTTATTTATTATTTATTTAATAATGCATTTATATAGGTATTTATCTCTTTATGACTTCTGAATATGATGAAATTCAAAAACATAGAATCTAGTGCTTTGCTGTGGCGAGTGCACAATTTGTTTGGAAAACAAAAGAAAGGAAAAAAGAAAGAAAGAAAGAAAAATGAAAGAAAGAACGAAAGAAAGAAAAAGGACAGAAGATAAGAAAGAAAGACAGACAGAAAATGAAAGGAAACAAAAAATAAACATTTCTAGATCACGCAAACTTCTTGGAACAAAATTAATTTTGCCTTAAAAGGGAAACAAAAATCACGCAAGCCATTAAAATTGACAAGTTGCATGCCAAGTTTGATGAAATCATAGCCGAAGCGAGTCATGTCAATGATCAAGTGCTCGCAACAAGACAGATACACACCTCACCGTGAGTGGTCCACAGGACAAATAATGACCACAGAGACATGGCAGCCGTGCATGGCTAGCCCTCTCCTGGAGCACACGTCAAGACTAAGAACAAAGCGGAAATGAAAGCGTCAAGTCGCATTGTCCGAGATAAAAAAGGCGAAAATCACCAATGTAATCAATGAAATAATCAATCATCCGATCAATCCATCAATTATTTATAGAGGCTAAAGGTAAGCTGGGCTACACTGTGGTAGATATTTCTTCAGAAGCAATGGCGGGTAATATCCTGCGATTATTGGCTATCCTTGCTAGACCCTCGCTGAGAGGGGGGAACACACATTACACCCCTCGACACATGCCCGGGCTGATGGGAACGAAGGAGAGCAATGAGGAAGGGGGAGGAGAAGACGGGAGGGGGAAGGGAAGTCGCTGAGTGCTCCAGTCTGGGCTAGTCCTCCTTCCTCCCCACCCCTCCCAAAAAGAAAAAAACGCGGCGGTAGGTGGACTGGTGGAGGCCTGGAAGCGAAACTAGGTCACATCACTCATCCATTACTTTCCGAACCTCCAGGCTTAAACGAGCGCTTTCGGGTCTCGTTTACAGGCTTTCGTGGAGCGTCGAATCTCCTCCCCTTCCATATCGAATTGAGCCCATAAAGGGGACCTTGGCTGTATGTTTATGAAGTCTTATCCATTGGGCCTCCACTCCAGCGAGCTAGGCCGAAGTTAATAGTTTGCAAAGACTAAACACCTGGTTTATTACTAAAAATGCAAAGGTTTTCATTTTAGGGATTCGTATCACATGCCTCTTCTTCCTCTCGACCGCCGCCCTCCGGAGCGACAAGAGGAAATAATTACGTTAATGGAAAATAGGAGCGTTGATCACACAAAAGGCTAGGTATCATAAGATGGCAAGATAGTGTCATGATGGCGGCTCTACAGCGAGATCTACTTTGTACAATCTTCTTGCCCGTTTCGATTAAACATGCCGCCATATTGAACGGTGCTATAAATAGGAACACCTGTACTGACAAACACTAGCAGTATGAGCGGCAGAAATCCGGAGTATGTAGATCTGTGTGTTCCAGACACAGGAAGCTTCTGTACGTGTGCCTTGGCTGAGAAAAGATTGTATCTCGAAAGAAATACAAAACAAAACAAAAACAAACAAACAAACAAACAAAAAGCCACTTTCAATAAACACTTTGTGTCATGGCAATTACAAGTATGGCGGCTTCGATTTTTTCCCTTTAAAAAAAAAAAAAAAAAAATTATATATTTCATATTTTTGTTTTGCCTTGTCTCTGTATCACCGTGGAGCTTAGCGATCTTTTTTGTGTGTCCATTTCAGCGTTTGCTAGGTA
This sequence comes from Peronia peronii, assembly GCA_039654565.1. Classification (NCBI taxonomy): domain Eukaryota; kingdom Metazoa; phylum Mollusca; class Gastropoda; order Systellommatophora; family Onchidiidae; genus Peronia; species Peronia peronii. The sequence continues at coordinate 1,831 of JBCEWB010077452.1, read as the reverse complement.
TTTTTGGCATTTTCCTGTCTCTCTTTCATAATCATTTAAGCCTAGCATTAGACGGGTATTTTGGAATATCAGATTCTCCATTAACCGGCACACAGGCAATAATGCTGGAATTGCATACTGGCTTACTAGGCAAGATTAGGATAAGAATGTTCTTCAATTCAATTGACATTCCATAAACAAACTTTTTCTGTTGTCATGTTGCGAAACACAAGTAAATATGAAACACATGATCACAATTATATACGTAAATAAGATTTATATCCTCATTAATTTCATATTAGTTCTCTCTAGAAGATTCCAATTAACTCCTACAAATATCGGAAAGCATATCAATCAAATGGAGTTTCCAAGATGCAGGGAGAACTGCATTATGATTGAATTAGTTTACCTTGTGGAGACAACCAAAACTTGAGAAAGATTGCTGGCTGTTCTGTTGTTTCTTTGACAACGTGAGAAAATAAAATAATGCGCTGCAGTAATGGGCAGTTCTACAACATCTACATTTTATAATAGCTAACCTTCATATCGCAGTTTGATAGTAAAACATATCAAATATAAATATTACGGAGGAAGGGGGGGAGGGGGGAGGGGGGAGGGGGAGAGTCAGTTATTTCACATTTTGGACACAGAACTTATTGATATTTATTTATTTATTTATTTATTTATTTATTTATTTATTTATTTATTTATTTATTTATTTACCTATTTATTTATTTATTTATTTACTTATTTATTTGTTCATTTATTGATTAGAAATATATTTTTTATTTATCTGTTTGAAAACAATTGTTTATTTATTTGTTTATATTTTTCGCTTATTTCTTTATCTACGCCTTTATTACTTACCTATCCGCCTTTTGATTCGTCACTTTATCTTATTTATTTGTTTATATTCAATCATTTAATTTTATTTTTGGTCGTTTAGTTATTTATTCATTTATTTAAATATTTATTAATTCACTCCTTTCTTTCCTTTTTTTTTGACCATCATCTCTTAAACATCCTCTAAAAATGGAACATTCGATTCCTCAGATCCTTGTTGCAAAGCGCCTCAAGGTTTGAAATCCCCTGCAAAACCTCTATGATCGAGTCTACATCATTTCCTACTTCCCAACACGAGTCCTATCTCTGCTTTGTTTTTCTGTTTGTTTTTTCGTTTTCCTGACATCTACAAACATACACAGCAGTGAGCTGAACACGTATTGGCTTTTCCCAGCAAGAACAATCTAGGCGAGCATTCGCTTATCTCGAGGTCCATCGCAACCGAACTCAATAAGTGTCTGTCTAGCACAGAGAAAAGTGGAGATACGCCGTTTTAACCCTGGGCCTTTCCCCAGCCAGCTTGGATCTAATACACCGTCTCATCTCCTGTATTCATGCACTATGAGCGACTTACGAGGGTTGGCTCAGAGGAGAGCTTTACTTTTATGAAACAGAAAGCAATAAAAATTTGGGGGCAAAACCACACACAGACAAGTTATGGCTTGAAAGTTTGTGAAACTGTGGATATCATATGAAAAATATTTCACAGAGAGAGAAAGAGAGAGAGAGACAGGGAGGGAAGCCCTGCAACTGGAAAGTGAGAGTATGAGAGAAAGAGGGAGAGAGAGAGAGAGAGAGCGAGAGAGAGGGAAAGAGAGAGAAAATCGAGAGACAGGATTCAAGAATGATTTGTAGATGGGTGAGAGGAGTTTGAATCGAAAATCGCATGAGTGAGGAAGAAAGTTGACAGCGACCTTCATATTAAATGTATAACCCATCCATCCATCCATCCATCCATCCATCCATCCATCCATCCATCCATCCATCCATCCATCCACCCATCCACCCA
>JBCEWB010077442.1:0-12977 GCA_039654565.1 Peronia peronii | reverse complement strand
GTATGTATGTATGTATGTATGTATGTATGTATATATGTATGTATGTATGTATGTATGTATGTATGTATGCATGTATGCATGCATGCCTTCAGGTAGGTAGGTAGATAGGTAGATAGGTAGGTAGGTAGGTACGTAGGTAGGTAGGTAGATAGGTAGGCAGGTAGGTAGGTACGGTCGGTCGGTAAGTAGGTAGGCGGATAGGTAGCTACATAGGTAGATAGGTAGATATGTAAGTGGATGAAAAGTAAAAGTAAATAGGTAGGAAATAAGATAGGTAGGTGAGTAGATAGGAAACTGTGTACGTTGGTGAGCAGATACGTAGATTGGCAAGTAGGCATGTAGATGGGTAGATAGTTAGACAGATAAGTAGATAGGTGGCTAGGTAGTGAGATTTGTAGTAGGTGACGTATTTGGAAGCATTTACACTAAAAATTATATATAAATAATATGATGTATGTGAAATTTAAATGCAGCCATGATGCATGTATGATCCTCCTTACTGTAGTTATTAAAATGTCTTTGAGGTAGTAACCGATGCTGGATGCCAATCGATCGTGCAGAAAAAGGAACTACAGTCTTAAGAAGACTGGGTTTGACAAAGAAGAGAATGAAAAAAGTTTTTTCAAAAGAGTGAGGCAGCGGAACTAAGCCTGTCAACAGATCTATTGAAACTTCATTCATGTTTTCAAGAGGCTGGGAACGAAAATATATTCATTTCGATCACAGCGCAAAACGTCAATATTGATTGGACAGTGTTTGGGAACAGAAGCAAGGAATAGATTAATGGTTGTCAAACTTCGTGGGCGAAGTATAAATTTAATGGTCGCAACTATAGATTATGTAGGTGCTTTCAGCATCCCACCCCCATCTCTCCCCCCTCCTCCAACAGACACTCCCCCGTTACTTACTTAATTATACATTCACAAAAACACCCACACGGACGTCCACATTTATCTGCCTTAGCTCACAGACTTATGGTCACACACACTAACACGCACATTGACAGTTCGACTGAAAACCAGCTCAACACAAGTTAGTGTGGGGAATTTACTGTGTATTTACTTAATTGTTCAGTAATTACCCGTGGTGCAGATAACAGACATCCACAAGATCTTTAATACGCGGTTAACGAAACCATTGAAATAGGTCTTTGTGTTTGCAAACGTAATCTCTGGAAGAACGTTTGCAAAACCGCTTCCCTCTGTTTCTTCCTTTCTTTCTTTTTTTTTTTATGTGTTTGTTTGTTTACTTGCTTGTTTATCTAATGACCGATTTTTTATTTCAACTTCCGTCAAGGAGGTAAAATTGTGATCGATAAGTGGACTGTGAAGATTTAAAGTGAAATAAAAACAAAAATAAAGGAAGAAAACAAAAGAGAATCTCATGTATTTTATAGAATTCAGGCTGAGCACACTGTCCAGTCGTTTTCTCTTTTACGCCTCTAGTGAACGAGAATTACTGTAAATGGATCTCCTAAAAATACACTCATTGCGTGACAGCGAAACGGAAGTGGTTCAAGTAAAACTCAGACTCCAGCGAGTCTGCAGCCGATTTCAATCATCGAGCGCGTTTTGCTATTAAAAATTCCTTGTCCAATTTGGAATAAGGACACAAATTTACTCCTCTATCACGGGGATTTAAACTGAGTTTCGAATGACACTAAGGGAGAGTGGCATCTATTGAAGCACACGAATTCCAGCTTTACTTATATACAGAAGAACTGAAGTATTAGCACTACTCACTAGACACAACGCAAGGAGGCTGACTGACATAGATAAGTCTGTGTGCTATGTGGATGGATGGATGGATGGATGGATGGATGGATGAAACAAGGAAAACCAAAATCAAAGATGTATGCACACATGTCAACGAAGTGTAAAGTTACAGCGATAAATGCTCCAGTGAATTGGCAGAGATAAATTCAATGAGCAATTATATGATTTTTTGGAGCCCACAAAATGTGGATTAATCTATGTACTGAGACAAGCGGAATTGCGCCTACTTAAAATGGACATGCGCACATAGAAAACTGTTTGTTGTTGCTTTTTTTTTTTTTTTTAACTGTTCTTGTCTTTTCCTTGTATTCACCGAAGATGAAATGTATTCAATTCATGGACAGGTCCGTATACCATTTCAGTCTCACACTGAGTTTGATCACACAATAGAAGCATTACTTCATCATATACATTCCCCCGCAAGGGACCCAGGGTTATTAAGTAGGTTCTCTGCTCCCGCACATGGGGGTCGGGGTTCACCGTGGCTCTGTGGTTTGGCGTCTCTGCTTCATGATGAAAACATCTCACGGTAGGTGAAGTTGTGGCCGGGATCCACTCGCAGGTCCTCCATGGGGGATGGAAGGACACGGAGATCGAAAACCAGCATTTTTCAATGACTCAACAGTCCCCTGGCTTCCTCTGGATAAAGAAGCCCGATGTCTAGTCTTCTCGGATAAGGGTGAATACATGTCAGAGGTCCCGTGTATACGTTACGCACGTTGAAGAACCCTTGGCAGTTCTAAATCGATGACGAGTAGGCGGAGTGCCATTGTCCCGGCAAAATTTCCAAATTCCAAATTTCTATCCACAAAAATTCTCAGCAAAAACAGACAGCTTCTTAAACCCGAGATAATCCTACTTTCTTAGGATTGAAAGACTTAAGAAAAACAAACAATACCTGCACACGAGATAACTACCTCTAGGTGGTTGAAAGATGTGTATAGAACCTACCTGTACATGGTGAAAGCCCGCCGTAGGCGGGATGTCTCCCATGGAAAGCCATTCTCGATGTTCCAGGCCTGACATCTCTTCTCTCCTTGCTCCTATCTTCTGTTCCGCTCTCTTTCCTCTCTTCTTCTATATATACTTGATAAGCCTTTTTGACGCGTAACCGTATCTTACCGTGTTTGGCACAATATAGCCGTGATCGTGCTGATAAGCCGTTAAGCCCAACACAAACAAACAAACATCATACGGGAATTATACCTGTTGCTCACACATGGCATTCTTTTATCTTATTTTTCATGTATTCTGAGTCCATAATGGTATATAGTCTGTCCCATGTTATATAATTACATCTAATTGATAACTGAATATCTTAACGTAGTTACATCATATTGATATTATGTATTAACTCGATTTCTATTTATTTTAAATTCTTTTACAAATATTTGTCTAGAAAAGTCTAGTATCAAGTGGCCACAAGCGATCTCTCAATTATCATAGGCAATAAATTATTAATCTCATCTTTTTGCAACATTTTCCATGCAAAAAAAAAAAAAAAAAAAATGAAGCAAGCTTATCATAGAACAAGGTCATGAAACATTACAGAGATCCTCTGTTTTCATGAACTAACTAATAACACAAGTCTGTGAAAACACATAGCCCTTGAAAGCACGAATCACCTTGAATGACAACCACGAATCAGATCGTACAATGGATAGCATCTAACATTATACAATCGATCTGGCTATTCAGAGAGACGTATTCACACTGGTTTAGATTATCGTATTTTGTGGGCGGGGTTTTATTATATGCTCACTGGTGACATAGATGTGGTGAAAAATTGATTTTGGTTAAACAAGAAAAAGGACAGAAAGACATGTAGAACGACAGTTTATTAACTTGCCTAAAGAAAAATGCCGAACTTCCTAGATTCTGCAAAAAGCTTTGTTCCGAGGACGAATTTTCCTAAATGAGCATAAAATTAATCGAATATGCCGAATCGAAAGAGATGAAAACCTTCGTCCTGAATGATTTGCTGGAACACGAGCAGAGAAAAAAAATCGCATTCCAAGACGATGACGGCTTTCTACAATTTTATTGGCCATGGTTCGCTTAGACCAGAATTAATACCTGTACGACGGAGACTAAGCGTATCTTGCCGTGACCTGTCATCAGGTGCTAATCTCTATGCTGTAATTAGTCTGTTTGTTGATACTGGCGCTGATGTATGTCTCTATTCACTCAAATCCCATTGATCAGATTTTGCCTAGGGTAAGTTAAAGCTGTTGGTAGCCCCATCCTCGGCCACTAACGGGGGCATTAAGATTATTAGTATAATAAGTACAAGTCTCCACTGCCTTCATCGGCATGTGGCTTAAGAAGAAAGAGAATCAGAAGTAACGACCCAAAAGTGCAACATCGACATAATTTCGTGCACTGGTAATTTTGGAAATGGCAGAAAATGGAGATGCATGGGTTTCATTCTTACTCTTTACCATGTCTTACCTTCCTTCTTTTCTTCTCTATACATCTTTTGTTTTTCAGTGTTATTATTTTCTTTTTATATCTTTTTTCGTCTTCCTCGCAGACTATGTCTTAGAACTTCATGATTAAATCTTAGATCTTTACCCTTACATTCCTACATTTTTGCAGTTTCCTTCATCCTTCATTGTCATTCTCAGTTCCAGTTCCTGATGTGACCACGTAAGTAGTGCGGTATCAGATTGGCGTTCTGTTATTCACGCACGGAATTAGTGCTTTTTTGTATGTGCATCCGAAACTGATTTACAGATCACGAATACCTCTGCATTTATTCAACTTATAAAGGCGTGAGCACCCACCATAGTTTGTTATTCCGTCTGAGTTCAGCCATTAAAATAAAATAAAATATATGTCATTGATTCATGTTACAAAATATCTGTCAGTTTTAATATTAGTTACTTCCCAATTTATGAAAACTGTCAGTCGGGAATGGAATGGCTAGGGCAACTGAGTCACAGAAGGGAAACAACCACCAGAGAAAATTCCTTGCTAATTAGCTTTTGTAGACCATTCAGAGGCAGGCTTGTCAATTATGTTAGCCTTGCGTGGATTAAGACCTATATAAAATCTGGTGATAATGCTTATATTACGGTCAGCTGGACAAAACATGAAACAACGGAGAATAAGCTGGGACATTTGGCAGTCATGTTGTTCTGAGCTGTGATGATTTGGTATTTTGAGTTAAAAGGCCAGCGCTAGTGATTTAAGTGTCTGTCTCCACGCTTGTCTGTCTGTCTACCTGTCTGTCTGTTGTGAGTCTGTCTGTTTGCCTATCTGTCTTATCTGTCTGTTCAATTGTCTGTATGTCTGTTTATTTGCTGGTGCAAATATCTTCTGACAGAACTGGCCAAAAAAAAAAAAATGACATGTTTATTATTTGTCGAGTGTCTCACAATTAACATAATAATTATATTCATTATAACTTTACGTCTTTTTGTTGTTATTTGATGTTCTTCGTCTTCAAAGTTTTCCCTAAAAGAAAAAAGCATCGGAAAATGTTTTAAGGTTGTTAAAGACAGCTAATAACTCAAAACTTTACGAAAATATCAATGTCGAAATCAAAAGAAATGTACAATTGACGAAGTATTTTTAATTTTTAAATTATGTTTTTTATGCTCTTGCTCATTTTGTTTTCTATTCTATTTGTTGTGTTAAAACATAGCTATTGGGTTGTCGACCTGTAATGAAAACGATTATTTTATATTGTCTGTTCTATCTTTCGCAGCGGGAGATGTATCACGAGTGAAGCATTCGATTATAATTATGTCGCTATTCAGTGTTAGATTTTCTGATCCGAACTTAGTTTCCAAATTGACAAGACGGCGAGAATTACCAGTTCCAGGGATAAAGGATAATAACGGTTGGTTGGTTTTGTTATTACCCTCTGTCCAAGTTTGGCCCTGCAGGCTAGGACATTGCCAAGGTAGAAAATCAAAGTGGTGTACTGAAAATGAGAAAAGAAAAACAGACAAATCTGTTTCTTCTTAGATGCCATTGCTTATATTAATATAAACATGTTGAATAGTGAATGCCATCGTCACCACTGACAGCAAAATACAAATAAATTACTCGGAGATGAAGTCTGTTATAAAGAATGTACTTCTGAAGCAAATCATTGATCGATCCACAGTTTTGATCTCCCTGACAGAATTCTTTAATGAAATTGTACTAAATGAAGTCTTTAGAACAATCCAGAACAATTGTTGTTGTTGCTGTTGTTGTTGTTGCTGTTGTTGTTGTTGTTGTTGTTTTGTTGTGTTGTTGTTGTTGTTGTTGTTATTGTTGCTGTTTTTTTTTGGGGGGGGGGGGCTTTGTGAATAGTAACTGGATAAAAACTGGAAAGATGGAGATGAGCTTAGATGATATATTACAGAAAGATGGAGAAAGGAAAAAAAGAAATAAGAAATAGGAAGATGGAAACACAATTAGATCAGTATGCGCAAACTGGGGGATTGAACCATATCTTTAAAGGTGATGCACGATAGTAACTTACATATATGCTACATCAGAATATTATATGGGTAAAAATGATGGTTGGTGAAAACACATCATTGCCGGAAAGAAAAGAATTTTGTGTTGTTTGTGAAAAAGGAAGGTCGCTTTAAGATTTTCTGTTGTTGTTGTCTACTGTTATTGCTATTTTGCTTATACTGTTGTTATTATTGTTGCATTCTTTCATTTCTTCCTCCCTCTCTTACTAGTACGTCGAGATGGAATCAAGTGTTGGTTTACTAAAATGGTCTAATCCCAGCACCGTATGATTCATCGACGTGCCAAACTGGTGACCGTTGTTCATCAAAGAGATATCGCTCTCTCTCGCTTGTCGCCCACCTGTACCAACTACGTAAATCCGATACATGTCACAATTGGGGCTATGTGTCACAAGATCGAAATGTGATGGGACAAAAAGGAGGGAGGCGGGAGGGAATGGGCGCAGGAAAGGGGCTGAGGGAAAGAGGCGGAATTGACCCATGAATTGTTACTGACTCATACATCCTCGTATGGTACATTCGGAACTGAGACTATGTTGTATGCAAATATTATTCCCTCTTGACTTTTTTTCTGACGTTAACTCTGAAGCAACTAGAAGTAATTAAGTAGATGCTCGGTGGATAGGTAGATAAGTACGTTGCAGAGCAGATTGGCAGGTAGATTGGTAGATATATAGATTGGTTAGGTCGGTAAAAAGATAAGTGAGTAGAAATATTTGTAGATAGGCAGAGATGTAATTAGACAGACTGGAATATACAGCGGTACAAGATATTTTTTTTTGTCCGTTCCTTTTAAGCAAACTCCGTCCAGATTACGTATATTCATGAAACAACTGGTATGACCGATCTTTGGGAATCAATAACATGATTAAGGCAGGTCGTTTTAAATCTTGTTGGAATTATACCTTTGTTCCTTTCTTATCTTCTCCTCTCTATTCTTTCCTATCCTCCACGCTCCCTTCGCCTATCCTCCCCCCCCCCCCCCACCCCTGTCTACCATATTTCACCACGTTCTGAGTCACACACTTTTTCCTCGTGAGATTTCTACTTGACACATTGGGATATTGTATGGGGCAAGTGCTGGTTTTTGACGAGATGTATGAGAGATTAATAAACTGTCACTACTGTGGAAATCAGCGCTACATTGGAGATGCATCTGTAATGATAAGATCGATGGCTTATGTCCGTGGAGAACAGATGAAAAACAGAACTAAGTCTGACACACCCGAACATTTCTTGAGAAGTTATGGACGGAATGGTGTCCTTGTGACAGAATATGACTGATAGAAGATAATCAATTGACACCACTCAGTACCAGCGTTAGTGATTGATACTTGCCAAGTAATTTGGGAGCTGAAGTGTAAGCTATGATTGCTCTCAGTCATCTGCATTCTTGTGTTTGGCTTTTTTAAAAGCTTATATAAAGACACTACAACATGGAATATTGAGTAAATGTTGGCAGAGAGAAGAAAGAAAGGAAACAATGAAGGTAGAATAAATAATTGGAAATATGAATTATTGAATTGGAAGAAGGAGGAAAAGAAAGAATGAAGACAGGAATGGAGAGAGGATAAATGATGAAAGGAACGAACGTACGAAAAAAGAAAGAAAGAAGGAATGAGGAGGGAAGGAATGAAGGAAGGGAGAAATAGAAGTCTGAAGCAGCGTGGTAATGGCGATCATGCAACGACTGATAATAATTGACTCTTAATCGATTTCAATGATTACAAAAGTGACATATAATTGCTAAGAGCACAACAAGCAAGCACATTGTTTCCTGGCTTAGTTGTCTTTCAATCCTTTTGGGCCTTGTCATCATTGCTGGTGTTGATGTGGGTGTTGTATTCCCGCACTATAATCAAGGGTAATTGAATGAATGTCCACTTGTAATTACAGTGATGTATGGCATCCTATGAGATAAGACTTCGCATCACTCTCACAGGCTGCTCGTGTATGTGCAGGACAGCGAAGAAGTAGTGGTGAGCTATATATAAGAAAATGTGAGACGATAAGAATGCAGTCTATGCTCTTCTGAGAAAACAGAGACGGCGAACTGAATGGAGGGAATAAAAATCTATGGCACGGATGAACAGACTGATCATTTTAATGAGACATGACGACCAGGAGAGAAAAACAGGCAGTTTGATCATGACGAAAAAGCATATACAAGATGTGAGTGGAGTAAAATGAAAGCAGAGAGAGAGAGAGAGAGCGAGAGAGAGAGAGATAGAGAGAGAGAGAGAGAGAGTGGAGGGACAGACAGGAAGGACAGCTAGGTCATAATGATGTCTTCCATTCCATTAGCGATGACCCGCAGAATCGATGGTGGCGACTCTCTCCGACCGTGCATGTGAATGGCTGAAATCCTCACCGTCTGGTAGGCAAACATTGGTTCTGCTTTCATTCCCAGCGGCAGTTGCCGGGTCTCGAAATGCCATCATGGCTCCATTTTCCTCCAATATCTTCCTTCCTGTTATCATCAAACGCCTGCATTGCACCAAATTATTACTTTGTTTCGCATAACATTTTCCCTAGTGACTGTTATGGATGTCGAAATTTGTTCTCTATCCTAATAATGGCCAGCTGCTCTTGTTCGAGAACTATGTTTTGACTATATTTATATATATTAATCCTGGAAAGTTCACAATTGTACGCCGATGATCAATGAACATCATCCACAAAAACTTAATTTAAATGATATGATGATACTTCTGTCTGACCCAGCATATTTATACACAATACATTCACGTCTAGAACAGTCTTTAAAAATAGTTTATATCTGTAGGAAAATACCTTTTTGTTAGTTTTATACTTTACACATACGGTGCATATTTATGTTTACCTAAGTGGGCGAAGAATACACCTGCCGAAAGAACCCGAATGAAGCTGTTTTCAAATGCGACAATAGTAACGCACTGTTCTTGGAAAACGCGATACACGGAAAGTGTGACCGAACACAGCTTTTACTGCTAACAATTCCTCAACATTATGAGGCATATATTCTTCAGCAGAATCTTTTTTTTTTCAAAACAGAAAAATGACATAGTAGGTTTTCCTTCACGAACTTACAGGATGAAACTTGAAACTAAAACAATAAACAGAATGTCCAACAGTCATTACATCCAGTGAGGATTAAAATAACAAAATATAATGCTTTCATTTCTTCATTTTCATAAATTTCAGTATCGGCTCTGCCATTCAACATTGCCAAGGACATGCTAATAGAGATTGGTTGCTATAAGGACGAGCCGCCAACTAATGAGAAACCAAATGGTATGTGGAAAGAGTGTGGTAAATAGAAAGCAAAGAGAATCACGATAAAAACAATGGAAATAACAGTCTCAAAAACACAGAAAATAATCGTTATAAATGTAAAAACATCTTTCGCTAAAATTCCAGAGAAAATAATCCATATATTATTCTATTTGAACAAGGCGTCTTCTGAAATATGAGGGGGCCGGGGGAGGGGGGGGGGAGAGACCATCCACTTTCATCTCCCCTCCTTCCCTCAAACCATAAAAAAAAAAAAAATGAACAGAACTAATTATCATGTATGACAGTGAAGTTTATTATGAAGATGAAACCACTGTAATGGAATCAGCATCAACAACAGACGGCAATAGGATCAGGCTGAAAATTAATCCAAAGTTTGTCGGCGAGCGGGGCATAACTGGAATAAGCAGTGAATGGTGGATGCGGAAAGGATGTCCTTGAAAGACAATCAGACAACAATAGAAAAAGGGAAAGAAAGCTATTCTGTTCAAAGGCAACTAGTGCTCTTCCAGTGATAAAAGCCTAGAGGCGATTGGGAGTAGCGAGGTGCCCTGGAGAGAGATAGCTAGCAGTTGTCAAGAGAGTGAGGTTGGCCGGAGGCTCATACCCGAGACGGTCGGAATCAAAAATCAATACTGTAGCACCCAGATCAATGTCTCTTCGGTAATTCCCAGACATTGCCTTTTGCTCGACCCACACTCTCCGGAAGCCTGGAGACGATTTTTTTTTTTTTTCAGCATCAGCTATTGATTGGCTGATCGAGCAGCTGTACTTGTATGCTGGGATGAAGTACACAATCCTGTGCAATAAACATCGTGAAATTAGGCAACACTTATTTTACTGCCATGAATGCAGAATATGCTGTACTCCTCAGTCAACTGGGGCCGTTGCTTGCGGCTCAAGGAGGTGGCTGACACTAGTTTTAAATTGTCTTTTTTTTTTTTTTTGACGTCTATGTCGTTTCATAAATTTCTGTGTCATCTACCGTTTTATCTCATAACAAGGCAATGTGTTATTACCTAAACCCTACTGTGATGCCCACTAAATGCAGAAAGGGAAGAAATAATGATATCCGTAAATACTCTGTGACGCTTCCCCCTTTACATACTGATTCTTGTAGTGAAACAGTAAATAGTCCGTAAATTTTAAAGCAATTCTTATCACAGATGGAACAACAATCCAGCTCCCTGTGAAAACTGCCAATTTACAATAATGTGAGTGCCTTCTAACTATTAAAAACGTTTATTCCATGTTTTCTCATGTTTTACACTGTGCCTTCCTCCCCCCCCCCCCCCTCCCCCGCCCCCCTCCTTCCCTGTCACCGTGGAAAAGCGAACTTATGAAGATGAGAATATGCTTCAATATGACAGATCACGATGAACCAATGACCATTGCTATTGGTCTATCGGAAAGTAGCCATGGACATGTGCAGGGGCCAAATGTTTTAAATCGTATTCTAATACGCAGAAACGAAATTGGGGATAATAGCATACTTTTCATTTTCAGATCACATGTCAGCAAGCATCAAGATATGAATTTATGACAATATTTTAGGTGTTGTTTCGTTTTTTTAACTTCTTTTTTCTTTTTCTTTTCTTTTCTTTTTCTTTTTTTTTTTTTTTGCTCAGAATGTTCGGTAGGGAGGACAGTATGCGATACATCGATTTAGATCATAATTTCATTTTTGAAAAAAAACAGTATTGTTAATATTATTAATTTTGTAAGCCGTTTTATGTTCATCCAACAACCCCTCCCCTGCTTTTTTTTTTTCACTCTCCCCCTCCTTTCCCCCCCCCCCCCCCCCCATCTATTTTAGTCCTAATTATCATGATCTCTGCGTCTTTGTCTGGGCTGAAAATTATAAAACTATTGTCTCGGTGCCATTTGATTAAGGTGTTTTACATTCCTTTTTAAGATACATTGACATAGACATACTGAGAAAGGAGACCGTGTGATAAAAGAGAAAAAGAAAGAAAGATTTTTTTGTAGTAAAATCTGACAGAATTATTGCTGAGGTAGACTGAAATGCGTCCCTCTAACAGATGCACAGAAAGAAAGATGAAGAGATAGAGAAAGGCAGACAGAAAGAGAAAAAGAAGGAGCGAGAGAGTGAGGGTGAAAGATTGTCACAGTGAGAGAGAGAGAGAGAGAGAAAATGCCTGATGAGGAGTTGAACATGACAGAATGGGCCAGAGAACGAGAGGGACAGAGAGAGAAAGGGGAGGAAGGGAAAGGAGGAGGGGGGCAATGGAGTGACAAGCTGAGAGTGACCGAGAGAGAGAGAGAAAAGAAAATTGAGGAGATAATTGGAGAAAGGAGGAAAACCTGGATAAAAAAGCAGAAACAGCCGTTCTATTTCATAATCGGATAATTAGTGAATGTGAACAGATACCATATCAAACTATTTTCCACTATTACTTATTGAACAAGAATTCCTGAGTTCCACCATAATTGATCAGCCAAAAAATCACGTACATTCACTACAACAGTACAACCTGATAATGACCCCCCCCCCCCCCACCTCCCTCCCTCCCGCAAAACCCCTTTAAAAAAGTGGTGTAGCATTCTAGTAGTTCCATTTCAAACGTCTCATATCTATTAATCCCAGTGCTCAATGACGGTGAGGTTTGCTTAGCAATCCATTGTGTCTGTTGGTGTCGGTAATGATGTTTTCTGAGCAATTATCTGATTTGATCCCTTTTGTTGACGGAGATTTTACAGTTGTTTAGGGGAAGTGAAGGGAAAGAAAGAGGACAAAGATACAATAATAAGAAAGAAGATAGCGAGATTATGTCACACTTCAATCATTGAGAAGGTGGACCGGTGAGTGTGTTTTTGTGGTACTGGAATGTAGAATGATAAGTGTGGTAACGTCTTGGAATAATAAAACAGACATACTTAATTATTATTATTACAAAAATAAATATTACATCATAGAAACTGGACAAAAATTAGTTCTTTCAAATTAAAGTAGGAAAGAGCAGGGGCTGGGGAAAGGAGTGGGAGGGTGGAAAATAATGACTGATTATAAGGCAGCCGTAAATGTGTAAATAAAGTGATGACTGTCTGGCCCTCGTCTCCATTAGGCTCACTTACTTGGGTGCAGTACAGATTAACAATGACTCCACGACATGCCAGTCAAATCTTGATTAATACTGCGACCGTAGATATATTGCAGTTGAACAGTTCAATTGAACAGTTTGCTTGTAAACCGAGGTGAAAGACGTAGGCTTAAATATTTTCGTGGTAAAATCGACTTTATATGAATATATGGTTCACTTCTACACACACGTGGAGACAAAGACATAGAAAGAAAAAATAAGAAAAGTTGCCAATAAATATGTATCTATGTATGTATGTGTTAAAGTATGTAAAGTATGTATGTATGTATGTATGTATGTATGTATGTATGTATGTATGTATGTATGTATGTATGTATGTATGTATGTAT